>DWQK01003271.1:0-11792 GCA_018231225.1 Noctuana stator | reverse complement strand
GATTATGTATTGTAGCAATAGGGAAATTCACGTAGTCGCACTTTGAACGCTGAGAACGCTGTAAGATGTTTTTAAAGATAAAAAACGATAAATGGAAAGCAAAGTTATAGACGAATTATCAAATGTAATAAATCTTAACTCGAGGAGTGATTAAGACACTCTCGAGAAAAGCATTGAGTTGATTAATTGAATTGCCTCCTTGCCTTTCAATTTTGAGCACGAAACCACAGTTTTACGAAGGAATATAGATAAATATTTTATTCTTCAAATTATTCTGAACAACCCGGCCACGGAAAATTGGCTACGGCGAATTTTCAGGCAAAAGCGGCGCGTCTGGCAAATTGTGCAGGCGAGTGAATGTATTTCAGTTTTCATTACGGACACTGAAAGTTATGTCGGTTGAAGCCCCTCCATTAGCCGACCATCAGTATCACCCATATCACGTTGAGAGAAAGTGTCTATACTACATATAAACACTGTGTGGTCCACGCGACGTATATTGAATATTCAATGAATTCGTCACCACCGTAAAAAGTAATTTATCATCCGACAAGAATTAGTTACTTACTTTTTAAATGTGTGTATTGCTCGCGGTTATTTTATTCATGATGTTTTATATATTTTATGATTATGTTCCTATACACCTACCCATATAAAGAGGTTTTATTGATTATAATTAGGTATAAAAAATAGAATTATTATTCTATCTGTGTTAAAAACCTATTCGTAATATTTTTTTAATTAATATTAATTTTAATTAAGTCTTTTCATCATTATTTTGTCATAAACATCTTGGTTTAGTGCAAGATTTCTGTTTACACCATTTATTTTAGATGCCACGCGATCTTATGAAACCGCGGCAGTTAGTTAGAGTTACACTATTAAACTTTAATATAAAAGTAAAATGGCTTCTCAGCAAAAATGTTTGCGCAGAGATTGTACGGGAAAACAACGGCGAGGTCAAACTATCAAAACCGCAGAATACGCTTGCCTTTTTAAATATCTAAGAATTGTTGTTTTACTCGTACAAAGTAAAAGTAAGCACCAACATTTTATTTATTTATCTTCTGATACACTCAAGAGTTCTATTTATAGTCAGCAGTTTACTGCTGGCTTGGCTCTGAAGACTGCACAGTTAACAATTATGTTGAATTATTACTATGACTAATTTCCGACTATTTTGGAGTCCTATGCAGCGCGAGTCGGTAGATACTACACGGTAGTCGGTACACGGCGAGGCAACTAAAGCACAAGTGAGGTTAGAAGTTTATACCCGCTCCGTACATCTAAGTTATTGAAAGATATTCCCGGTGGACCATTCGATGACGGATGCCGGTTTGACAATTTGGTCATGGCCTGTTAGTTAGGCTTAGTTATTAAATTAGAGACACTCCAATTTTATATATTAGTAAGATTACATAATCTACTTTATTTTTACTTTTAATTAACTACTCGTAAACTGAGAGGAATGTCAAAAAATATTATTTATTTATATTATAGACCGGATAATTGTCATAATGCCAACACCTCAGTTGCTGTAATGTAAGTCTTCTAAATAAGATGAGTAGAAAATAATTGATTGCTTTCACTAGAAAATGTCCGTACCATTATTGACTTTGTTTTCATCCAATTCATCGTCGCTCACTTTATCAAAGAATATATTATTTTCCTTTTCTATGTCATCCTCTATTTTGGCATTTATTTCTTCGAGGAGAGATTTACTTTTAACCTCTTTCTCTTTAGGTGTATCACTTTTGTTCTCAATGTCATCTTCAGGATGAAAAGGGTTGTTGTATCCATCAATTCTCTGCTTACTTCTCTGATTAACAACATTTCTAAACACGTCTGAAGACAGAAGTCTTTCTACAAGTCTCAACATATCATCAGAATCCATTTGTATTTTTATTACATTTGCCAGACTTAAGTGGAAAATAGATAGATACACTGAAATTAGAACAAATTTAAATATTATAACGTGCGTGCCATATTTTTAGTCTACATTATTTTTTATATGATCATTACAACTTATTTACACGGCGATATTAATATAATATATTATTTAAATTAGATTAAATCAAATTTGATTATGATCTGCATATTCTTATTACTCCACTAATCCACATTGGAGCAGCATGGTGGAGTATGCTCCAGGTCTTCCTCGGTTGTGGGGGCACAGGTGCCCCCACAACCGAGGAAGGTGCAGGTGCAGGTGGGTCTGCTGGGCACAGGTGTTCCTGTGCCCAGCAGTGGGACATAAAAAAGGGTTGAAGGCAGGCACTCTTATTAACTTTTCACATAAGAACAGGATAATCGAATACCATAGCTTAATCTCAATCTCAAGAAATATGCGAAACCTCTTTTTGCACTCAATAATTTGTCATAGCTTTGTGAAACGTAGTAGTTGGGTTTGCCTTATCCACCAGACCGTAATACAGCAATTCACATTCACAATAGTGGCGGTCAAACTTCAGAGCAAGTTTTCGTAACTTCCTGACTTCTATGTACAGATTAGATCTTGCCATTAGAAAGTTAGACTAAGCGTGGAATTGTTATTTCGGTCAAGAACACAAGAGACAAGAACTTGACCGCTGTCTAGAGCTTTTAATAATCCTTCGGGGCGTCGATTTGTTTATCAATTTCTTAAAAAAAAATTATCCTTTGAAAATATGTATTAAGTATAGTCACGAGTATACTATGTAAACCGCAATAATGTTATCGTAATTTTGTGTATTCGCCAAAAAAACTTACAAATAAAATAGCTGATGTTTGTATTCATTAATTCGACTTCTTTTCAAATTTAATTTTTACATACTTTATTTTTAGAAATTTAATTTATTAATGAGAAGAAATGTTAATCTGCATGGGGTACATGCAGGTTTAATTAAAATTGAAAAATAATCACACTGAAAATCGTTCTCTCTAATTTATGACTTTACGCCTATTATATTTTAATACAAGTTCGAAAGCCTATTAAGTCACACAATTATTGCTTTGGATTACTGTTACGTACTCGTCTCGTACGCTCTAAGCACATGTCCTTATCCTAACCTGTTAGTATTTCTATCGTCGTCTTCTATTTATTTAATCAGTAATACTGATAGCTACAAATTATTGTAATGTTAAAAAAGTTGGTTATTTCCCACATTTTATGACAGAAAAAGTAGGTTACTTAATTTTTATTGTTTTGTATCCACACAAAACCAATGACAAGGTAAGTCGTAACAAAGTTTTGAAATGGTTTTGAAATCCTGGCGAGCCAGATAAGAATAGTTCTTAATAAAAGTGCTAAGTATTAAATATAATAACAATTCATATTTAATTCTAAATTACAATGATCGTCGAGACAAACAAAAATCAATTCGCCCCTCAAAGCGAAGAAATAGCGTGAAATTTTTTGGTTCTACGATTCCAATATTGGATCCCTATTTTCCAATTACGCTGTCGCTATCTTGCTTAATTGAGGAAACAATTTAGTTCTGGGTCAATAGTACTCAACGATACTTCAGCGGACACGATTCCCTTATCTGCGATATACATTTGGTGACTGGTAGTGTAAGATAGAAGTCGCCTTTTTGCCATCACAATAAATCTAGATAATCGAAACCAGTAAAGTTATTTTGCTAAGATTTATTAACAGAATAGATGCCTAACTTAAATAAGAAGATCCTTTACATTGATCAACCGTAGACGTAAATAGGTATAACAGCTTCACGATGGAAGTTGTTTTCAAGGGAAAGAAAATACCTATCAATGAATTTTATTAAACCAAATAAGCATATTATTGTGTAATGACGATGAGGAATAATGATTTTTTCTATAAAGTTTGATAACCATGTATTCACAATATGCTTCATCATTATTGTGAGCAAGGCAAAGACAACGGCAAGTAAAGATAAATAAATTGACAAAAGTTTATACCTTTCATCATTTGTCTTCCGCATCAAGTAATTACCGTTCGTTAAAAGTAATCATCTTTCTAAATTCAAAATCGGTTTTGAGGAAAGTTATGCAATAAACACAAAACCTTTCAGTAAGTACCTACCAATGCTACGTCATTTCAGAATTTAAAATTGGTGCAGCCAAATTGATCTTTAAAAATAGATTTAATTCTAAGAAGTTCTATTTTGAATTTCAACAGGAATAGTTAGAGTTATTTTTTTACCCTTCCTAAACATTCAATGTTCATTTAAATATACGATCTACCTTAATCTTGTACTGGAACTTTCTTGAACTTAGTTATATACATAGGTACCTCGTACTTATCTAATTTTATACAGTGTCCTAAATGATTACATAAAGTATGCCGCTTTCCAACAATATATTTATCAAGCACTTATTTGCCTTTAGGAAAAAATAACGAAAGAATTTTATGTCCGCTTTATGTACTTTGAAATTTAAATAACAGGTTGAAAGGCGTGTTTAATGTTGCAAATATAATGTTTCTATGAGAAACGTAATCCTACTTAAAGGTTAACGTAATTCATATCGTTTCAAAGATAGTTAGAAACGGTAAATTCGTAAAAAGTTATAACTGAAATTAATAAAAAAAAAATAATTTGATAAAACCGATAGTACAAGATAGGCAATTATTTCTCACAGCTGAGGATGACCATTACGATAAACTAATAGGATTACAGTGGCACAGCCTCCGTAGCAAACTTTAGGAGTCAAAACAGCTATTTTTAATTTTTTTTTGCTTGATTTAGATACCAACATATCTGTTAGTAAATATACCTTCATAAATGAACGAAAATAAAAATATGTAAATGTTTAGCGAAATATGTTTAGCCAAAGTACAAGTATGATTGGTATTTAGGCAGACTAACAAACACGATCCGAGAGAATACCAAAAATGTTTAATACACAATATAAACAACTCGGTCACGTAACGTTTCTCTCGAAAGAGCTTTTTTTGTAATGCTCTCCATTTCCCGTTCATGGACCTTTGTGACTTATTGCCACGTAAATTGTTTTGGGTCCTCAAAATACGTATTACAAAAGTCATTGGTATCTAAACTAGACTAATAATAAAACTGTAAGAGCAATTATTTCTATGAAAAAATGAGAGAACCTCCTTCTATTTGAAGCCTGTAAAAAACAACTTGTCCTATAATGTTTTATTGTTATCGATGAATAACAGTCATTAAACCTGGTCGGATACTCTTTGGGCGGTTTGACAACATCCGACACGGTTTGGCCACTAACCCGTATCTCCATCAATCCGTATTTGAACAACGTGATGGAGTATGTTCCAGACCTTCCCCGGTTGAGGAAAGAGACCCTTGCCCAGCAGTGAGACATACAAAGGGGATGAAGGCTTAGAAAGGTATCCAATTTTCAAGGATGTGCTATGCGTAACAATTTTTAATAAGTTATTCTTCGATATAGTGTCACATATATTTTGTCCTTGCCCTTCTATGCGCATAGAAAATAATAAAATCAAAATAATAATAACCGCATTGAAATCAAATAATGAAGACGTTTATCTACTACATAGCAGATCCGTTTTTCATAGTTTACAAATACAATAAGTAGGCATGCTTAAAGTACTTACCTCTTATTAGTAATCGATTACACGTTTATAATAGAACAATTGCCTACACCAATCAGTTCAATTTTAAGATGTTTTTATAGCCATATTATATGTACATAAAATAGCTAAAATATCGGTTTTCACGGTAACGTTATGTCGACCCACTTGATTTACGTCCCGCCATTCTGATGTAGCGTGGAATTACGCGGTATATCTGACAGGCTCACACGTTTTACTTTACATCACTCCAACGAAGACTGACAAGAATATGATATATTATTATGATTAGTTAGTAAGTATACTAAACAGCAGCTGAAATATCCAACTGCGTCTGCCATATTACGGCTTATGAATCCCCACAAACACATACATATAAGAAGTATTTTACATAAATTTGTTTCAAACAGAGCGATCGAATCAATGCCATATTTTCAAAGTCAATCAAAATTTTTTATTCATCATAAGGTACACGTATACCTACCTTCACTGGATAAACGTCAAATAATACGGTACATCGGCTTTAGGCGTCCTTTTGGCTAAGGTATTGTACTTTTTAACAAGGAATTATTTACTTATTTTTTGATAGAATATTGAAAAAATAATAATAGGAAGAAAATCGAATATCTTCACATCGTAAATAAATACAAGTAAGCAATGCTACAAATCAAATTTTCTAAAGCTCGTGAGGTTCGAAGTCTCAAAGCCAGACGATTGCAATTTGTTTACGTTTACATGTTTTAGGGAAGCCTTTTTGTGTGTAAATACATTTACAGCTTACGTTGAATTGTTATTTGGGAAGGCGATGTGTGAACGCTCTGTCTTTTGTACCAGAATATTTTTGAAATTTTTTTTTGATATCTTGGGATAAATTTTAACAAATAATATTATCATGACTCTTTTTATAATTTCATATGACTATAGGTATACAAGTAGGTAGGTACTATGTTCAATTTGCGACTTTGAAATCAGTTGTTGAGATTTTGAAACGTCTTAAGAGAGGAAAACGATGACTTTTAAAAATAATATTACAAGCTAAGATTACAAGTTAAGGAAAACATTTTAATAAATAAATAAATGAATAATAATAAATAAACATTTTTTATTTTAAAATGTGTACGCTACTCTGACGCGGCTTGGCGGAATATTTTTGCAGTAGTTTTGAATCACATAACGTTTTCAAGTCACAATAAACTAACGTAGGGCAAGAATTGGTTTTTTCAACCAAAAAATACCTTTATATGTTATTATACATATGAATAATTTAAGTAAATCAATATTTAAGGAGACAAGATACATTTTCCTACCTTAAAATTAAAACGAAAACTTATATTATTTTAAAACGCTTCCATATTTTATACTCGTACCTACATTAATTTTATAGTTCGAAACTAAACAAAAGGTCAGCTTTCATAATATTGCTTTGGGATAAGCTTTAAATTTAAACGTTCAAACTATCTTAATGTAATTAATATTACCGTAACTATATAAGAAAAATATAACAAACCATATTACCTCATAGCAACAAACCAAAGACATTCATTTTTAATTTTCAAACACATTTTATTTGGAATCCCATCATACATGTCGCTTGCTTGCTACAGCTACTATCATCAAACAGAAAAAAACTAAAACTAAATCAATACTATATACATATACACACAATGACCTTTTCACTTTTGGGAAACTAAACGGTAAAATGAGCAATGTGTGACTGTAATAAAAACTCTCCTGTTATCTAAGAGACGCCAGCTCAAACGCTCTACAACTGTACTGCCGGGAGCAGCCGATATTCGCATAAAATGTCAACGCCCTCTCCCTAGCAATTTGTCTAGGTGTCGACCATAAAAACACATTTACGAAACAAGAGAGTTTACTCGGTTCAACTTAATTCTTTTGACCTTATAAATTTTGTTAGCGAAAATATTATCAACACTTTTATTATACCGCGGCGTTGCTCTTCATTAGTAAGTATAAAGCAATTATCTACGGCCTCGTCCAGGTGTTGAGAGGAGTTTAGACGATAGTCCAAGATGCAGCTAAGTACGATTTAATGAACTGTATGAATTTGGTCTCTACTGATCGTAAATGCACTAATATGATCAATCTTCAAACGTAGAGTACGGTTTACCATAACTAAGAAAAGTCTGGAGAATTTATTAAGACAAAAAGGGTTACGCTCTGAAAATTATTATTTGAATGTTTGGAATCTTTTGCCGTAAACGTAGCGTGTTTAAGTGTAGGCTGAGAAATAAAATTTATCATGCTTAAAAGATCGTCAAATTATAGCTTGCCTTCGCCGCTTACATACAAAATCTATAAGCATACGTTTATATCTTAGATTTTTTATTATTAAAGACCGACAAATGCAATATACGGTAATCATTTTACATACACGGTACCTACCATTAAATTAAGCAACTCTTTGAAGTTTATAATTCATAATAACAACGATAATACTACGGTTATGTTTTCCCATATTCAGGATGGATTAACAGGATTAAACTTCTTTAAGTCTCCCAAAACTATTTTTCGCTTTTGTTACATTGTATTTCGTTGTGAAATCCTGGTAAAAAACGTACGAGAACATGTTTTCTGGAAAATATATTCCACGGGAACCTTATGTCGACACAGTAAAGGAGAAAATGGGCAATTTTTAAACATTTATCATTATCACCATTATTTTTCTCGCTGATTCGCGGTTGGCTTGAGATTTATTCGCACTTAAACTCGTTTATTCACGGCAAAGTAGAATCTGAACGAGAATTAATCTTATTTTATGTTTGTTCTTAACGAAAAGAGCAAACTTTGAGAGTGTATTCATTTTTCTAGAAATTTTTTGCATACGTGTAGGAGACTCACCGTTATCGCTGTATTTATTTGATTTATTCACCCTTCGATTTGCGCCGAGTGTTAAAAAGTGTAAAGCCAATACTATGGTTAAGCTATAGCGAACAATAGTTTAAGTAATTCAGATAGTATGTAATAGAATGAAAAAGTATTAAATATAATAATTATTAACGATTACAGAAAATGATTAACAATCGTGCCCGCGACCGTTACATACTTTGTGACGTTAACCAAGTGATTTATAACAGAAAAACATATTGTAATAAAGTTTATTTAGATATACAGAGACCTTAAAAATAAAATATATATATAACATTGTACATAGGAACTGCTTATTTCAATCTGAAATTTCTTCCAGCTCTTATTCTTCAGCCAGTTCTTATTTCTTAAATCAGCCAATAAAAATTCACCTCCCAAAAGTATCAAAAGTCTACCTATATGAAAACATTTATAGTTATGTGCGTAGGTAAAATAAAAAGATTTATTCCTTCTAAGGAAATATACGCAAAAACGTACATATGAAAGGCAAAAATCAAATCAAAAGTGTGATATAAGTAAGTATACTAATATGCCAAGTAATATGCCTTCATATTCGAGATTGGGGGCTTGTTTGTATGGCATCACGTGTTCGCTTACAAGATATTTTTATCACGCGATGTATAAAACATTGCGAGGACTTGGGTCCTCTACTTACGAGTAGGTATATAAAATCCTTGAGTTTCTTTATTAAGTATACTTTTTATAGCTAGTCGATTCTATTAAAAAAGTAACTGTGAACACGATACAGCCCATTCAACTCAAATGTACTTACTGAAACCGCGTTGTTTCGTTGTAAATTTAACTGCCACGCTTTCTCGTATATTATTATCTTCGTTATAAATTTTTTATTGCAAACGAACATGTGACTTATGTTAGTGTTAATCGGTTAGTGTAGACCATCCATAGACATTACAAGTGGCAAGTAAAAAAGTAAATTATTCTAAACATTTTTAAAACCAATACTTCCAGGCCATGAAAACATAAGCGTAAAACAAACAAACATAAATCATAAATAAAGAGTACATAAAAGTGTAATTTACCAACACAAGAAAATATATTCCCAAAACATGTAATATTCAGATGACGTCGTGTTTATCAAACAACTTGATTTGCGAAATTTTATTTGCAGTTCGCAGCGAATGAGCCCCTAGCAATCTAACTTCCCTGCGAATAACATTTGGGTTACGTTTGCAACATTAGCAAATCGTAATCTTGTGTATACCACCAGGAAATATTATTTATAAATACCGAATACCTGTAGGTAAACGAAATATCAGGCATTATCCGCCGCAGGGGTCTTCAATTTACAACAATATCTTTTCGTCTTATTACCAGCATAAGGTAAATAAAGATTATTACAGATTATTGCATAAGCAGTTCCTATGTACAATGTTATACATATAGGTTATATAGGTTATACATATAGGTTTTAAGTTTTAGGGTTTCAGTGAACATAAATTATAAAATAATTAAATATTATTATAATAGAAAATATGGTAAACAGCCTTTTTTATCGTTTTATTACTTCGACAAAAATAAATAATGCATTTATTGTAAAGGTTGTTACAGCTTGAGCAATTTACGAGTAGCTTGAGAGCATAAAAATATTCATCGACGGCACTGACAAATTCAATAAGGATTAAAGTTAGGAATTAAGTTTGCCCTGATTTTGCAATCTGATCCCTAATAAGTAGTCCAATTTACAGACAGAAGGGTTACATAAGTCAATTTTAAATTGCATTGAGGGATTAAAATAAACCTTTGGCAATTTTTAAAGCATATTCTCATTAATTTAATTTAAGTAATTCTGGTCTCTGGATCGGGAAACCAATTCTTTTACTGACGGTAGATTAATTAGTGAGGGTTCTTTTGACCCAGATTCTAGATTTGTGTATTTAATTATAATTTCATGTAACATGTAATACTCGTATTTCGGATTGTTGGGTATTATATTTTTTTAGTAAATGTTTACTAAAAGCACCTATTGAAATATTTGTTCAAGAAATCATAAAATTATCGTATGCTGTCGGAATTGTGTTTTGGTGTACCTACCTACTGCATAAATAAGCAATCTATTCCTTAGCGTTTCAACTATTTCTTATTCTATACTTTCAACATTATTTAATGAGCCATGATTTTCCTCTATTTTAATTAATTCTTTTTTTCTTTTCCTCATTCAAACTTACAAAAGAATCATATATAGCAAAGAGTGTTATTCTCAAAGAAAATTTAAGTAACACAGAATATATCAGCATAATAAATGAATTTGTCTGCACATTATGCAAAGAACATGGGTTGAGTCTCTCAAAAGGAAAATCTACTGAACGAAGCGTTTCCATAAAATCTTCCGTTGTCCGTAAAACAAAACCAAATTGGATTGTGGGGGGTTTGAAATGAAGGCGTGAATTTTGAAAGGGTATTTTTCCTCGAAAGCAGCACCTGGCTAAACAACACTTTGCTGTCTACCTTCTTTGGTCCGAAGGTCAATTTCTAAATAGCAATACTGTAGGCATGACATTAAACTTTACCGTTTATGATTTTGAATTTTACCTCCAAAAAATTCAAAATCGTTATAATATTAAATTGTATACAATCTATCTAACGAATGTTGTTAAGTTTGTAGTCAAATATTACGTAACATTACCGAAGAAGGTGAAGCATCCTTATAATAATATGCGTTAAAGTGCTCCATTGTTTATTTTACTAGTAGATACGAGTAGGTGTAAATGGAAAGATATGCATCGATTAACCTTCAAGCTTCACTCCGTCGCGCCGCTCCGCATAATATTGGCACTATGATAAGATTTTGCATAAACCTTAAGTTATCTGTTTTCTTGTACATGAAGTTGATGAATTTCCCATACATTTCAATTACGGCTCCTTTGGTCTTACACCTAAAGATAATCATTGCTTATGATGCTCCTAAAGTACGATCTACACATTCCGATCCTGTCGTATCCGATCCTAATCTGATGAAATCGCACAATGTGTTGGGCATTCATCCTAACTTAACTATTATTAAGATCGGATGGTCCCGTCATTTCCTAAAATCGGATCCTAAATCGGAAGTTTCAGGAAACTTTGTCCAAAAAAATGTCACTCTTGGGTCACAAAGATATAATGTGCATATACCTAAACGTGTCTTTGTGTGGAGTTCTGTAAATAACTAGTTGACCTGGTGAACTTCGTACCGCCTAAGAACCAATAAATGTTGTGTTAACTTATTAGCTGCATACGAGTATATTCCCTAAATTTGTCGTATACTTTAACATCAGCAACACGTGGTGGTTATGTTTTTAAATTGTAACTAACTTGTAACACAGCGCCATCTATTGAACGGAGCTAATAAATAATCGTGGCTATCGGATATGAT
>DWQK01003270.1:0-11792 GCA_018231225.1 Noctuana stator | reverse complement strand
TTTGACGTAGTATATTGTTATTCGTTGTTGAGGCGTTTTCATGTAAGGCGCGCGCTCATATTACTGTAGGTAGCGCGTCGCTACAATGATAATATACTGTTAATATAATATGTTAGAAATTAGGCCTTAATAACCAATATAGGTACAGTATTATGTTAATATTTTATATATTAAGTATGTACTTTTCTGTGTTTCAAGTTCTTTGTACAGTTGATATAAGACTAAAGATTTTAGTTTAACTAATAAAGAACACAGTTTACCATCATTGCTATCAGTGATCACTGCCATTTTGTTTGAGAATGGATCTCCGGCGAGCCACATTGGTTTCAACTGCACCAGCCACTTAACGGTTAACGAAAGCAGACTCCATACAGCAACACAATTTTCTGTAGTACAAACCAACTAAAATGACAAATAAACATTAATAATTTGGTATTATTATTATATTAATTATATTTTTGTTAATAAAAGAATAACTACTTTGGAATAAAGCTTTAATAAAATAATGTCATTTCTACGAGTGATGAAATGACATTATTTTATTCTGATTATGAAAAGACAATGAGTATCAGTAAAATAACGCTTACATAATGTGCGGCGTCGTTATTTCCAAACATAACATGTTTGCCCTTAGGCCGGAGCGCTGGGTGTGATAACGTTGTACGTAGGTTACACAAATGTGTGTCCCACAAGGTCAATTTGCAACCAAACCACGCCGCAATCAGCGATCCGTCGTGAGATATCGCCACGGCGCCCATCTGATCGTCGTCTTTGCAGAACACAGAATTTTGTGCTTGACTTACACCAACATACTCTTTGTGTATATTGAATATCTTCTTGATAATATCATGTTCATCAATATCCTTTAAATAAGGGTATTCTTCAATATTGCCCAGAGACACATCGCTAGTTTTGAAGTTGTTGAGCACGGGATTGGCAAGGAAGTGTGCTATACCAGAGGAATAATAACATGCAGTGAGACAGCTCCACGTTATCTTCTTTCGGTGCGTTTGAGTAGTTTTCTCTCTTGTCCATATCCTAAACTTTTGATCTAAGCCTGCGGACACGCAAAACTCGCCTTTCTTACTGAGCGCTAAGGACACAACGTTGCATCCACCGTGAGAAAGGTTGACGCATGTATTCAGCTTGAATGGGGTAGTGTCTTTAGTATGCGCAGACCAAAATTTAAGTTTTTCTTCGGGATAGTTAATTCCGTCATTCCTGTATTCTGATGTCACCAACCACGAGCCGTTTGCGCTGACGGCAGCGCATGCTACTTCTGTTTCTATTGGTAGAAGATTCCGCCTCTCCGAAGGCAAATTATTCATTTCCGTAATATCAATCTATATCGAAATAGAAATTGTTAGGTCAATAATCTTCCAGTTAAAGCAAACTTTTATATAGCCAAATATTTCAAAAACAACTTACATTGTATAAAACTTTATCACTGACAGTAGAGTACAGTTGCAAGTGACCTGGGCGTCCAGGTAACAGCAACGCATTCAGCGGTCGATGGTACACCAGCCACGAGCGAGCGCGAGACGCCACTGAGATACCTCCACACTCCAATATTGTAGACACTACTCGCATTTGTGCATTTGCTATTATTACAGCTGCAACAATAAACATAAATAAGTACATTAAAACTATTGTTTATTATGTCCATTGACAATATGCAGGTATAATAGGTATAATTAAAGTTTATTAACAAAGTGAAAATTTGTTTCTAAACGAAAAACTATATAGATACATAAAATTTGTAATATAAACTCCTATTATAAACACATATATTAAAGCTACTATACTTACAGTTGTTCGAAAGTGTGATTGCTATATGGTTACTATTGGCTGTTATGTATCGAACCATTCCTGGGAGACGTGGAATGAATGCCTTTTCATTTGCTTTGGTTGCCAAGTTTCCCAATGTCCATTTTACTAATACTCTTTCCATACCACCAGAAAATAGATAACTTCCTTAAAAAGATATTTTTTTAATAATAATGTTTTTATATAAGCACTCACATTGAATGAATGAACATTTATTTGTGAAAATTGTGTTTACATAAGGTGTTAATTTTTTAGCTTTTTACAGATTCTTTGTAAACCTTGCCTACATATATTCTTAAAAAAAATCTCTTACCTAGTATGGAGAAACACACAGCAAATGGGGGCAAAAAATGCCAATGCAGAACTTCCCTTGCAACATTTCTATAGTCATACAAATTGCCAGTAATAATTGTTACTCTCCCTATAGTGTCTGTGATAGCCACAGCACTCTCTCTATGATGAGCGGCCACTGATAGTATTCGGAATTTATTGTGATTTGATATTCTGAAAAAAAAAAAAAAAATTAAACATACATCTTACACAAATAGAAACATAATAATAAACAAGCAATAATAAGCCACTGCCTTACAAAGATAGAAACATTTAAAATGGTAATTTTAGTAGGTATACTATACCAAAAATTCTCCCACCAATATTAAGATTATACTAAGATATTGCTACTTTACATTGAATAAAAGGGATCAGACTCACAGCTTCAGAAAAAGTGCATGTGATGCATTTTAAAACCGTCTTATTTTAAGTTACATTACCTCCGAAAAAAAAATCACTTATCGCATTATGTTATCTTAAAATAGTATTTATTTATGAAATAACAATCAAAACACTTACTGAGTCCTCATATGGGGCTGATGAATGTTTTGTATGAACAGCACTTTTGTGCCATTAGTGATAGCTGCAAATCTATCACCATTGCACCAACCCATAGAAACTCTCACAATGTCATAGTAAATAGGTCTTGTGCCAGCATAGTTATAGTTAAAGGACCCACTTCTAACTGAATAGGAGGCGACATAGAGCTGGTTACTTGTTGGAACTGCAGCTGTGATGAAGCATTCATCACTGTCAACCAAGTTGAATGACAAAACCTTTGCATCTTCTGGTAATTGAAGTTTCTGAAGATAAAGAAATAATATTATACAATATCATTCTACTTAAACGTTAGAGATACAAAATGAGCATTGAAGCCATTTTAATGTGAAGTGATACTAAAAAATTCGAATAAACATGAGGTAACAATTTAGAATTGGTACAATCTTAGGAAGAAACTTATTATAATTGTACTTATTATGTTGTAACTTTGGTTATAATGAAGATTGAAGTACAACTCTTATTTCACTGTTATATCTGTAAGTAAAAATGTTCAAACCCAAGAAAAGAAACGGACACATAATTTGTAAATTTTGTTAAATTGGTAGCTACAACAACAGTCGTAATTTAAATGAAATCCACTGTATATGTAAAAAAGTACTTACTGCCTCTCTAAGCACAAGTCCTGTCTCCCAAGTCCAAGTTATGACACATCCACTGTCCGAGCATCCATATAAATTGTAATCCTCACTCTCTGGAAACTCAATCGCTACCAGCTCATTCAACACAGTTTCGGGCTCCAGAGTTCTGACGCAGTCTCCTGTTTGCACATTGTACACCCTTACAATATTTTCCACAATTAATGCAACCGATCTGCAAGGTAATGGAACTAATATTATTATCTAGTCTATATTTAATTAGAAAGACTTCGTATCACTACTTACTCGCCGTCTGGAGAAAATACAGGACGGCGTTCAATTATACTCCTGCCAGCTTTTCTGTTTAATACATATTTAGTAGTATTCGTAATATTTTCTCTTTTCACGCCCATTATTCATACATATATATACTGTCTCTTATTATATTACAGTCAATTTTGTTCTACAATTGCAATAAAACAAAACACATGACCTAACCTTAATTTTTGTTTAGACATTAAATTTAAATTAATCATAACTTTGACATTGACATGTGTAAGTGCACAGAGTAGGTTTATATACCTATGTCCTATAATGTACATTGCATATACATTGATATATCGGGAACACAGATTAGATAATAGTTACTACATGACCTGAATTATTGTATAATAAAAATAGTTCGCATTACCTTGCTTCAAAGTTTAAGTTTAATTTGCAACAATATAGGATCGTGTTACAAAAGTCACATGAGTCGATACTTGATGTATACTTGAGGCATGTAAACAAAGCTTTATAACATTTCTACTTAGTCTGTGATTTTTAGTCTATGGATAGACAATATATAGAATTCTGACATTTCTGACAAGTCCGACAACGACATAATTGACATGTGCTATTTGTAATTTTGTATGTATGAACTTACTTTTTGTGTTGTGGTTAAGTGGTTGTTTCAGATCTAATAATTAAAATATTGAATTGAACTGCATTGAGGGTACAAAATCCTTGTAATGAAAATGGATGAAAAAGCAGAGGCGCAGGTGCAAGTACGGTTCGTGACGAAACAAGAAAAGTAAGTGCTAAGTCCATACGAAAACCGGCATGGTGTATGTACAATACAATACAACCTTACAATTATTGTTATTTGTTTTAGGTATGCAGTATCCGACAGTCCCTATGCTATTAAAAGCAACATTTCTTCAACTGAGCTTAGTTCGTTAATCAATGCCCTCTTAAAAGAGACTGACTCAAGTGTTTCGAAGTCGATTGATTTTGACTTCCTAGCATGTGGCGAATTATTACGTACCTCGCTGGAAGAACACTTGCAAGAGAAGAGTGTGTCAACAGAAGATACTATAGAACTTGAATACTTCGAAAGGTTACCTGCCCCCGCACCACAGGACTGCTTAATGCATGATGACTGGGTGTCAGCAGTCCATGCACACAGTAACTGGTATTTTATTACTTAATGTTGTAATAATAATATACGAGAATCACACTAAGGCACTTCTCGCACTAGATTACTGCAAAATCAAGCAGCATTTTGTATATTTTTTCCACGCTTCTACAATCATCATATTTCAGCCAATTTACACAATACCTTAATGAATTATGCAGATAAATCTTAGTCATGAATTAATTCATGCATATTATTATGATCTGGGACTCCATACTATAATATGTATATACATATTAGGTATACTGAAGGAAATTTAAATTGGAGCTATTGGTCTATCTCTATTAATACTATAGACTTATTAATGTTAGTTGCCTTTTTGGCTACTCTTGAGTAGAAAAAAAGCTGTTGGAAACTACAACCTTCCTTATGCATTAAATTTATAGCCCATTAGTGAATACATGTAATGAAAACTCTGAAGACAAAACATACTCTGCCATGAAATGACATTACCATATTTACAATAATTTGATTGCTATTAAATAAAAAAAGATTCATTCTCACTCACTTAAGCTTACATTTGCCCTTAGATAATTCAAATTATTTGTTAATACAAATTGAAAATAAAATAATTTTTTCTGCAATTTATACATATAGGTTGTTTCAGGATTCTGTCTGGAAGCTATGACAACAGTATTCATATATGGACTGCTAAAGGACATCACAAGCTGGCCATACCTGGCCACACTTCACCAGTGAAGGCGGTTGCTTGGGTTTCTTTGCAGGGTGACCAGGCTGCTTTTGTAAGGTAATAATAAATTATATTTAGAGTTGTTTATGCTAGGTTAGCCTTGTTCTACTTATGATACTGCAGGTATGTAAATAGTGATATGAATGTTAATTTTTATTGATATGAATATGAAGATGATATGAATGTTAATGTTAGATTTTATTGTAAGAAACTTGGACTAGACTAGACAAATAGATGGAAGGCTGGTTAATGGTTGGCATGGCTCATGTTTTTTTGCTTTACCATGTTTCAATTTTGTAGGTTTCAGTTTGGTAACCTTACTAGGTTAGAAATTTGAATAACATTTTTACCCTTTTGATGTAAAATTTATTATCCAAAATCCTGACAGGTACTTGTTAATACTGATTTTAATGCTTAATTTTTTATAAACTAGCGAACCGCCCCAGCTTTGCACGGGTGCAATGCTGATACTAAATACATTACAGAAAAACTGTGAACGTTTATACATATAAACCTTCCTCTTCAATCAATCTATAAAAAAAAATTACATCAAAACCTTTGCGTAGTTTTAAAGATTTAAGCATACCTAGGAATATAGGGACAGAGAAAGCGACTTTGTTTCATACTATGTAGTGATTTGCAATTAACAAATTTGTATTTTAATGTATACGAAAATTATTAAATAAATAAACAGTTTATTACGCAATAACAAAAATAGTAGTTACATAAAGTTTTCGCTATCTAACATTTAATAGGTTTATCCTATGGGTTTACCGAAAAACACGTATGAACGGTTAACAAATAAATCTTTAGATACGAGTATAAGTAGAAGTACTTTTAATCTCGGTTAGCGAATAGATTTAGTTCCACGATTGATGGGCTTAAGATCTTGTCCTTCTAAGTACTATCGCTATAGTTACTTTTATACGTTAATAGAAAATAATAATACAACACAAATTTCACTAAAAAATTTCATAATCAATTTGTAACCTTGTGAAATTGTACTGAGTGCCGTTCTACTCGTATGTCTATCGAGCGGAAGTACTTACGTGTATTTATTATTGGACTAACATAGTTTCCAATGCAAATTTCAGTCGACGCAAGTTCCGGTACAAAATTTTCTGAAACTGCAAACAAAACTGAAAGTACGTTCGTGAATATTCGTAAGCCCTTCGGGCGCGATCGGCGGCTAGGCTAGACTTGAATATTACTTTTTATATTACTGTGTAATAAACTCAAAGTATCTTCTGTGGTACCCGGTTGTGGGGAGAGACCCGTGCCCAGCAGTGGGACATAAAAAGGGTTGAAGCTAACACAGTAATATCAAATTGCATGCTGGACATCGCCAAGGAAAATCGTAATGTTTGAATTTACTCTGCGGAATGTAGATACCTTTTGTATTCGAGTCGGGCTTGTGTGACGTCCGAAGTTAAGAATTTGAAGGGTTATTATGCGTCCGTTCGCAGAATCATGTTTCGCAATAGTAATTGGTCAGTGCGCTCGAATTTATCAGTTATCTTTCCGAATCAATTTTTATTATAAGTAAGTCATTAGTAACTGTAAAATTTCGATATGGACATGGTTGAATGGTTGATTTTACAAAAAAAAATATAGAAAAGGTACATCGAGTTAATTAATTATTTAGTTAATTAAACCTATATTCGACTAAATAATGAAAATGTTTTCTGATGAAATATAGCGGTAATGTAGCGGTGATAAGTCAGTGGTTAAGTATTAAGCCTCGTATTCCAACTCAGAAGCGCGCATGAATTACTTTTTTAAGTTATGTGCGTTTTGGAATATTAAATTTGATTAGATACCTGATACAAAAAAAACCTGGACCGGGAACAGAAATATAACCTCATCATTTAAACTCTCGCGGCACCTTTCTGCCCCTTTTGCCCCACCGGGAATCGAACCCTGAATCCTTCGATTAGCGGGCCAATATAGTAATCTTACCACCCGGGTCGTCAAATAAAGTAAATATTTTAATAATTTAAGCAAATTTTCTAAAGGACATAAATGTTTGATGTGATTTAAACAACCATTTATCAAACAATGTTTAGTTACATACAACTTTATTTTCTTGACAAATTGATTCTTGTTACAAATATAAATGACACAAACACACTTTGACTTTAAAGATACCAACTAATTAATTCATATCTAATTCACACGAAGAAATACAGTTTTATTTTATTCATAACTAGCTAATCAAACAGTTTTATTCCGTTCAATTGCGTGGGCTTTGCGATGCAAGTTTTGAGATATAAAAATAAATATTATTTAGTTTAAAAAAAACACCATCAGCCGCCAATCAATATTGATTAAAAGCTTTGTTTCTCTTGTTAAGGTTACGAGTTTAAATTCAAATATCTCTATGTTGCTTTAGACGCTTTTGATTCATGATATGGTTGACAGAAAGTCGGACGGACGGAAAGGTGTATGTTGTAGAGCTCAAAGGCCGTCTTAAATGAATGCATGTAAACCGAGGCTAAATATTGGGTACGAAATCAATATCCCGTTAGTATCCCAGTCATCCCTCTGTATACACGTATCATTTCTGAAATCATACAAGCGATGTTTCAGCTAGTAAACAGTCCAAATAGTAAACAGCCTCGTTCCAAATGAGATATAAGGGTTGGGAATCACGGAACATACCTATGCATGTTTAGCTTTGAATTTTTAATTTAACATTGAATATACTTTGATTGTATTTTTATTGTGCTTGTAATGTATAAATGTTTTTACTTATTATATTTATAAACAAGCAAGTTAAAGGCGTCGAAAGGTAAGTTCCTTTTTCAGGGCACTGCTAATCGGTAAAGGAGGTTACACTTCCTTTATGTAAGTAAACTTAGTTGTAAGGCTTTTATTTAGTTGTAAGGTATTGTATTATTATGAGTAGCATAGGTTTTTTATATGTAACTGAAAAAAAGGCTTTATCTAATATGTAATTAGTCGCATATTTATGTATTATTGTTATGTATCAAATTTTTATACACTTATTATAATCTCGGTTAACTCAGGATATTATAATTAAGATGACTTTAATTAATGACGTAATGCTGCCAGTATATTACAAGTTAATGGTTTTGGTTTAACACTCAGGCCATAATATACCTTATTAATTATTAAAAAGTATAAAAAAAAACTCTTTTTTTTTAATTAATAGAACAAAAAAATTTAACAAGATATTTCATTCTTATAATATTATTGCGTGCAAAGAAAATGTTCACGGGAACCACCCTCCAGTAAGCCTTATAAAACGGAAACGGCTTTACACTCAACAGGTTTTCGGAATTGTCTAGCGTGGACGGTAAAATCTTTTATAACGACGTCAGCACTCTCTTTGTTTTGATATTTTTGTTGTACGAGTTATAAATGATTTATTAAGTTTGCTGTTGGAGTGTGTCTGTTATAATTTTATAATATACTAGCGGTGCCACGCGATTTCACCCGCGTTAAGAATTGTAACGTAATGCTTGATAGCCTATATAACCTTCCTCATGAATGTAGCTATTATACACAAAAAGAATTTTTCAAATCCGACTTGTAGTTCCAGAGATTACCGCGTTCAAACAAATAAACAAATACTTCAGCTGAAGTATAAAGCTTTATATATTAGTACAGATTTGAATAGTAGATAAAAATTACAAATATTCATAACGATACACTTCGTCAAATTATGCAATGTCTATTTATCTCATAGCGCGACGTTGAAAGCGGTACCTTAACCTATTTAAGGGAACGTTATAATTTTATGCTTGATCGGAAACCACAAAATTATTTTGAATAATTCAGTAATATGCTATGTTGTTTAGTAGGTAATCGAGTTTTAAGTTAAGCTGACACAGGACTTCGTTGAATTTTTTTATCGTATAACGCTTCGCGCATAGCCCTACTAGTAGTGTGGATCAACAGTACTCGGATGGGTAACCGCTAGTGGCAAAGACACGCGTACTTTCGTGTTTCTGGCGTCTGTCCCAACGTATATTCAAACTATATAAGACTACTATATAAGACAAAGAATTTAGATGCAAATGATTCAAACTTTTATTAAATTGATAAAATTATAACTGGCGTCACGAAATCAACCGTCTTCAAAATTGTCGCGTACCTACATACTTAATGCAAATTTGCAAATTTAATACTTATATGGTATTCTCATGAATACCATTTTCAGAACTAGGCCAAATTTAAATGGGACTATACGGGATGTACCAGTTTTCAAATAAAAAAGAATCATCAAAATCCGGTCGCCTAGTCGAAAGTTATGAGGTTTTAACTAACATAAAAAAATACAATCGATTTGAGAATCGAAACTTTTCCTTTTTTGAAGTCGGTTTCTTACAAATATTTATTTTAAGTTTTAGGTTAATCTGGTTACGGATATTGAGTTCTGAGGCTGCAATCGTTTCGATACTCGATAGATTCGAACGTTAAGTAGCACCACAAAATAATCGATACAGTGAGGCTAGTTTTGTTAGATGTTGTCTAATAGGTATTTATGACACTCGACAATGATTTTCATTAAATTTAATATTCAGGGAGTATCGGAGCGATAAATCGATCTAGGTATCATTTTTAGAAAATCATTTTATCCTGTTTTCAGGCAATGAAAAACTGCTACAATATCTGTAGTATGCCTCTCGTATAACTTTATGTTGTAAATATGAGCTGCCTTCTTTACATTGGCTTTTGCTATGTTTATCTGTTCGTGACGAAATAAGATGTCAAGCCAGATAATAACATGTCAGTGCTATTCATTCTATTTACCCAAAAAATACGCAGCTAAGCTCGGCCACCCGGGTACCTTGTATTAACGGTAAATGCAAATAAATTTCGAACAAACTCGCCTTCTAGTTCGGTAAAATAATCTACATTCAGTCTTCGAAGCAGTCTATACTGTAAATAAAAAATACTGTGAAACGGAAGCCTATTCAAATAAAAATACTTTCATTTTCAACTATTTATTCGTATTTACTTACTGTGTCCATACTGTTCTGTGAAAGATCGATGAGTTTAAATGTATCATGTGCATTGGAGCAGCGTGGTGGAGTATGCTCCTAGGCCTTACCCGGTTGTGGGGAGAGACCCGTGCCCAGCAGTGGGACATAAAAAGGGTTAAAGCAAGACAATACAAAATCAAATAAAATAAAAAATACTAATTATGAAAAGAAAGGTTTAAAAGTTTTGGTAAAGAGTAGATTCAATTTGTTTTCGTATCGTAGGTATATCTATTTAAAATTGAAATCTAAAATGAACGTGAATATTAAAATAATTTGGTTCCATTTTATGTTTACACAATAATATTTCAAGCACTCATAAAATGATACATTCCACGTAATGTTGCAGAAATTAAACAAACATTCATTTCACATAATTCATTAAGTGCGTTGGCTCAGTGACGCGGAAATTTTAATTTCAATATGGCAGAATTAATAATGAATTTGGTAAAGTTGGGGTAGGTTAATACGTCGCCGTTTTGTTACGGTCCAGTGAACGTGAAAAGACGGCACGGTGAGAGTATAGGTCAGTACAGGCCCAGTGTCGTAGCTACCAGAGGGCTAAACGGGGCAGTGCCCCGGGGCCGGCTGGCTCTAAAGGCGCCTCAAACTACCTATAAATTATTATAATAGTTTGAGAATCTACCGAGTGTTATGATTTCTGCCTCGAGAAGTGGTTTTATGCCTTCAACCCTTTTTATGTCTCACTGCTGTGTACGGGTCTCTTCCCTTAACCGGAGAAGGCCTGAAACATACTCCACCACGCTGCTTCAATGCGGATTGGTGGAGATACGGGTTAGTGGCTAACCCGTGTCGGATGTTGTTAATCCGCCTGAAGGGGCTCCGACTAGGTTTAACGACTGTTATTTATCGATAAAAACCGGGACCGCCTTGTTAGCGTGTCCTCCGAAGCACGGAAGCGCGCATGAAATTTACCACTAGTGGTAACCCGACGTAGCTGAACAGTGAGATCGCTTGCGATCTACAGTACCAGCGGGGCTCTGCGCACTTCACTGGCTTTATACTCAATGTTAAATTATTCTCTAAACATTCAATAATCGATTAACTTTACAATAGCCACGAAATTCTATTTTCATTAAGTAACTGACAGCTCAATGACAGCTTAAACAGTGTACCTGTAACCTCGTAGCTAGGGATAATTGAAACGCCAGTCAAGGGAAAATACGGAAACGGCGGAAGTTATGATAAAATATTTACTCGCCATGCTGTTCAAATTCAAATTCAAATTCAAATTCAAAAATTTTTATTCATCATAAGGTACAGGTATACACTGGATGAACGTCAAAAAATTCGGTACATCGGCTTTAGGCGCCCTTTTGGCT
>DWQK01003269.1:0-11793 GCA_018231225.1 Noctuana stator | reverse complement strand
TATAGCCTTCCTCGATAAATGACATCCCACAGGAACATTTTTTCGGGATAAAAACTATCCTATGTGTTAATCCAAGTCACCCTCTATGTGTGTGCCAAATTTCATGGAAATCGGTTCAGCAATTTTTGCGTGAAAGAGTACAAACAAACAAACATACAAAGTTTCGCATTTATAATATTAGTAGGATGGCAACGAGGGAAACCTTCAAAAGTACCCGAATACCATGGAAGTGATATACTATATATATAGTGTTGTGGGATACTTACTCTTTCTTTATCTACGGAATCGGATATTCTCTCAAACACGAGAACGGTTTAGGTCGTACTCACCCTACTAAATAGGTCCTACATGCTCAAAAAATATTAAGTGGTTTAAAAAAACATTACATTAATAAATTTTCATGTATTTGATGAACGACGAAAGAAATACAATAATTTTCCGAAAAACATTAACAACTGTTGTATATAAATTTATAAAAATGCAGAAAGCATTTGAGGTGCTCTCGCCTTTATACATATCAACGTAATTATATTCGACAGTTTTCAAATAGGCTGAAATATACAGCCCTTGGGCCGCTAGTTCGAAATGGTATATATGATTAAATAGTACAATATGGCTAACTTTGCTACTTCAAATCAGATGCAGGGTTCGAAATTTTTCTATGAATACGTACGAAGGACGTTGTATGCATTAAGATTATCGGGGACACTACCGATTGAAGGATTATTGAACCCTGACAGTAGTAACACGAGGTAAGCTAGTTTTGATTTTGACCTCAAACAGAAGGGAGGTAAATTTATTCAGATATTAGAGGCCTTACTACGAGCTTTGGAGCACAAAATTCCTTATCATTAACGTGTGATTTCATAACGCGCTTAAAACGTAAACGTGGGTTAAAAACGCCACGCCGCCACCAAAAAGTTTATAATAATAACTACGTGAGACGCGCCAATCGTGGAATTATTATGTGGAATGTGCGCTATTATGCGTGGAATTGAAAAATCATATAATTATTTATTATGCACAATGTGTTACGTGTTTTTAATATCATAGTGAATAAGGCCCCGTCGTAAATTGGGTTGATATGTAACTGATATTAAATTAACCAAGTATTTTTCAGATGTATCTTCAAATCTCCATACACGATCATTTATGGAACAGTTCTGTGTATACAATTCACCACTTTAGCACTTATGTATGCCAGTAAATTTAAAATAGATACATTCGAAGCAAATTCTTGTAAGTACAGTTCATTTAGCTTGTTACGATTTTTATTCTAGTCAGATTGACGCAATTTTAGAGAATTTAGCATTTATCAAAGTTACATTGTTATATTGTTACATTGCTAAATGTATCAGGCGTACTTTGCGGATGGTTAAAAGCAGAGTAACTCTGCAGCAGAGTCTTTGCTGACGGTTAGCACCAGAGTCACTCTGCAGCAGAGTCATAGCACTGATGATGCTCTGTTGTGGAGCGAAACACAATCATAGTGATACGTGTGGTAACACTATTATACGTCGTCGTGGCAAATTGTGGCGAAATAGTATTAACCTAGTTTAGTCTCTAACAATTATTGTTGTAAACATTTATTTTGATGAAAAAATTTCGTTTTTTATATGTACAACTTATGTAATCTGAACCACGGTCGGTAGAAGGATTTTGACTGGCGTTTCAGAGACTGGCTGTTATTTCTCTTTTTACAGCTGGTATATTGATGCTAACTTCGAGCTTCATGGTTCTGAGTTCTTTAATATGCCTGTGCAAAAAGTGGAGCTCATGTTTAAGTAAGATCGAATCTATTGAAAAGACAATACCGCCTCTACGAAACCATACAGTGATTATTAAACGTATCAACTGGTTTTTCGGAGTAATGATTTTTAGTTCTCTTTGTAAGTAGAAACTTTTATAATATTTAGGTTAATTAGAACAACGAACTGCACCTTGAAATAAAATTTTATACTGTTTAAAATGTTATGTTGTAATTTATCAGGACATCGTTGTGAATGTAATTGTCATGTATAATTTTTTGTGTTTCGGTTGGGGAGGTGGGGTTGCCGTTAATTGGATTCGTTTCTCCGGGAAGCAATGGCAGAAGTTTCAAAGTTAGATATTAGTCAGAAGATAAATTATGAATTTAAATTTTTATTTTCAGTTCGGGTATTTGTATTGTCTTTCTTCATATTTCATATTTTTGTAAAATAAATTAATATTTTTATATAATTAAAATACAACTTTAGTAAATTACTGCCAAATTTCGACTGCAATCTTTTTTTTTTACTTTAACACAACGTTTACTATTTACAGCTGAACAGTTTACGTATACCGTATATACAGTAACTATGGTGAAGAATTGTTTTTTACTAAAAGATGACTCGGGGTGGTATCTGAGGTCGTATTTTCTCAGCTGTCATGGCAATTATTATAATTACAAGTACATGCCTTTCAATTATTTCGTAGGCTTCATTTTTCAGGTGAGTATTCTTTTCGTAAATGTACTTTAACTATTATAGGATGAATATATTTATTCATCGCAGTAATAAATGTAAAGCGCTCTATTTTCGACCAACTAAAAAAAAAGCAAGTTTTGTCTCTGTATTTTTTTATGTTTGTTAGTTACCTCATACATTTCCACCAGCTTCCCGATTGGTCCCATTTCAATTCGGTCCAGTCTGATAACGTCATCCATAGGAAAACCATAAGTCTTAAAATTAAGTAATTTTTTTGAAGTCAGTTTTTTTCGTAACGCGACTTATAATTTTTTTTACAGATTTTAAAGCTACAAACGCCAATCGTGTGCGCATTGGCTGACATTTTTATAGTAGCCGTTACTGTTTATCTCTGTCATCGCTTCAAGAGTTTCTACAGGATTATGATGGAAGCAATCAAGGTTATCTTTTATATTTATACAAATTATAAAAGAAATTCCTTCGCCACATCTATTGTCTGCACGCGATAAACTCAAAACGACTGAAAAGATTTTCGTACAATGAGCTAAGATTCCCAGGGAAGAATTAAGATTTAAAATACGAAATATTTATTCATCATAAGGTATTTGTATACAGTCGATAAGCGGAACCGTACATATACTTTAGGTGCCCTTTTGGCTAAGGCAGGCCGTGAGAAAAAGGGAAAAAAACTCTTCACGTTATGTTAATGTTTAGATGTAAATGGGTCTTAATATATTATGATTTATTTATTTACACTTTATGTACCGCCGTAAATGAGGATTCACAAAGACGCACTTAATACCTGTTGGCTGTTCTATCTATATCAGGCTTAAGCTGTACTGCATAATTTGTTAATAACTTGTAATTTATACATTTGATATTAAAGGAGTGCCGAGAGTTTTTCTCCGCCGGCTTTTTTCTCCCGGCCTACCTCAGCCAAAAGAGCGCCTAAAGCCAATGTACCGTTTTTTTGACTTTCATCCAGTGTATACGTGTACCTTATGATGAATAAAAATTTTTGAATTTGAATTTGAATTAGAATTCTCTACATAGTTATTTGAATTCTATTTGTGCTGGATTTAGTCGATTTCGATACATTAGCACAAAATTAAAGTTTATTAATTCAATGACTCTCTCATTTGGGATCAAAGGCTTAATTCAATCTATCCGAAACCTTTGATAACAACCGTGTGCGGTCCTATCGGAATGCTTTATCGTTGTTAATAAAGGGTTGGCGTCCTACAAGGGTCATTTTGTATTTATATACGTATAAATGTTTAATAATAATATTCATTTGTTGCGAAACTGTAGAGCGCAAATATGCAATGAATGTGTATATACTCGTATATCTTTCTGTTTGGGGATGTGTTTACCAGCTTATTTGGTTTATGGGTCAATAACCCACTTGACTATCACGCTACTCCAGTGCGGATTGGTGGAGATCGGGTTAGTGGCCAACCCGTGTTGGATATTGTCAAATAGGGCTTCCGACCAGGATTAACGACTGTTATGTATCTATAACAACCGGAACTGACGGCTTAACGTGCCCTCCGAAGCACGGAAGCGCGTATGAAATTTGCTTTTTTTATGATATGAAGTAGCAGATGTCCATGGTAGATGCCACCCATGGATATCTACATCCAACCTCAAGCAGGCTCGAGTCCTGAGTTTGCATGTATTTGCGCTGCATGTAGGGTCACATGGAAGCTGATGGTCGCCTCATGTCAGTGTGCCGGCAACTGCACCTTTCCACCGAAACACAAATGAATTGCTACATTCGCTTCACGGCAGACATGGTAGTTCCCCGGTCGAACATACAAGTTCTACCACCTACACAATGCTTACACCCTCTAACAATATAAATTTACATTTCTTGTAGAACCGACGAAGCCGACAAGTCAAATGGTCGGAGCTGCAAACTCATTACACACGCCTCACAATGTTGGTGATGACAGTCGATGAAGTGATCAGCCCTTTAATCTTCTCGGCATTTCTCTCGCATTTGCTGTTAATTTGCAAACAAATTTATGACATCTTACAGTGAGTACTGAAGTAAATGTAACTATTAATTACTACAAATAAATAAATGACATCAATTATTATTATTAACGAGGACCCGTGTGGTGTAGTGGTTACCACGCCAGTCCACCATTCGAAGGGTCCCGGGTTCGATCCCCGACGGGGCAAAAATTTAAATGATGAATTTAGATTTCTGTTCCCGGTCTGGGTGTTTGTGTATTTGTCTTTGTATGTGTTCATGGCACCCACGACACAGGGAATCCTTGTTTGGGGCTGTGAGTGGGGCGTTATTTATTTTATTAGTTATGGGTGAATAAAAAATTAAAAGCAAGATTAATTCGGTCCTATTCACTAATTATAAATTTATAACTCTTGTCATCAACGGAGTCTTTTATTGCAAAATTTAATGAATTGGGTTAAAGCCGATGGACCGGAGACGATAAACATTACTTTGATTGAATCTGTAATAGAAATTCGTGGAGCAGGTTTATGTTAAGGGATCACGATCAACTGACAGCTGATTTTATGACGATGTGGTCTCAAGATAGACCTCTAAATTAATAATTAGCTCGTATTTTCAGTGTCACTGAGGGAATATGATTGTAAAAATTAAGAGAATAGTGTCAGTATCATGTAAGAATAATGACTTTATGTCATCACAAAGTTTTATTTACTTAGCAAGAAATCAAAAGGCTTAGGTGTTTAAGTAAGGATTGCTAGAAAATTAGCGATTCGTTTTATATGTAAATACATTCCAAACATTACGAGATATTCAATTAGGTGGAGTTTCTCGCCCAAAAGCAAGCGAGATGTATGAGTGGAAACAATTACCATATCAAAACACTGGTCCGGAACAGTTGTCGGAATAATTTGAATCATTGGTGTGCTCAGTAAATTTTGGTTTTCGTCTTCTAGTACAGCCATTCTCGCAAATGTAGGAACCATTTTTCAAGAAAAAAGAAGATTTTCGTAACATACAATACGAAGTACCAACATACTCGTACATTTTCCATTAATGGTTTAGTTACTTACGGACGTTGTCTGACATTAAATTTGTCTACATCCATTTGTAAGCTTCCCGAACCGACTTTGTCAGTGCGCTGTTAGCTTATTTAAAAGACTATATTGTATGTATTTTAAATTACACTTACCTTGCTGTCATTACTGTGGAGCAGCAACTTGAAGCCTGACAGAAGGTCAGATCGCGCGTTGACATCCGCGAGAGCTAGTTCTGCAGCGGGCATGCAGGCCTGTCCACCCTGCCAGCCGCCCTCTCCTTCCATAGGAAATATCCCACCGATGTGAAGGTCGTTGTCTCGTCTCCCTTCACTGTAGCCACTGAGTCCGCTCAACCAGAGTAAGAAGAGCGCACGCACGCGCCGTTTCCCGCCGCCACGCCTCCCACAACAGAATCTCACACGCGTCACGCACACAAAACACTTGGCAACAACGAATAATTGCACTATAGCTTTCACTAATAACGACTTAACATGGCAATAGATTTTACTAGTTCGTAATCTAAGAGCGTCACTGACGGCGCATTTTAATTTGACTAGGGGGCGCTTTGAAAAATAAGAGTTCGTGCGCGGACGTGGTATGTTGGCGCTGTGATAGAAATTTGTTATCAAACGTAGCGATTGTAGACATAGCCTAATAAGCGTGAGGTTTCTTATTAAATGTGACGTGGAGGGAGAGTGCCGGGCGGGCCCCGCCGCGGCCAGGGCTCCGCCCGCGCCGCGCTGCTGCTTTAACGCTCGCGGCGGGGACATCCTGTCATTGTTTACCCCTCTCATTTTCCATCCTATGTCCTGTAACAAACAAGTAAATTTTCATGTTAAGCTTATTCATTTTATTTGAGTCTTCCTAATGTCTAACAGTAGGCTAGCTGTCTATACCTGTAGAGCTGTCTCAAGTTTTAATTACTTTTTAATCGTTAAAATTTGTTAGCGGCTTTATAAGAAAAAAGGAAATTTAAAATGATAAGTTTGATACTGACATAAAAGCACTGAATAACTAACTGCATTAGTGAAGAGCTAGGTTTTGTCTATAAATGGCAGTTCAATATCTAGGCTTATAAAGACATAGTTGCATGCCAAGAATCAGCAAACAGATAAATCAGAAAATTACATTTTTATAAATCCATTCAACTTATTTTAAAGACTTTGTGTAGAAGCAAATGAATTTGGCAGTACAAAGCAAAGCCTATTCCCTGAAGCACACAAACCGACGATAAACAACGATATTAAAAACTCTTCAATAGATATTGATCCATTGTGATCCGAGTGGCCAACAAGAGCGATCAGAGAGATTACGCGCCATCAGCCGCGGTTTATCCATTGTTGCGAACGGTACGGCACAGGTAACCCACTCGACCGCCGCGAGGGCCCTTCATGCGGACGAACCTATTGTGGCTAGATGACAGACGCGCGTACTATTTCCGGTTATAATGTGAGGTATTTGATCGCTCAAATTGAAGCTTTATACCTACACTAGCAGTGCCCTGTGGTTTGAATTGTAACGTAATGCTTAATAGCTTATAACCTCCCTCATGAATGTACTCATTATACACAAAAAGAAATTTGCAAATCCTACTTGTAGTTTTAGAGATTAGCGCGTTCAAACAAACAAACAAACTCACTTCAGCTTTATATTATTAGTACAGATTTGATCGACTTATACCTACATTAGATCGTCATCATTATAGTTAAAGTCAATATACAACAATATTGCAATACAATAATTACTGACATGAAAAATTTCATAACAGGAACTCAAATTTTGATAACTAAACATCGTGTTCAAAGTAAACTAAGTTCTAACACAAAAAAGCTTCAGTAAATTTTTAATCAATGACTTTCAAACTTAAAGTAGTTGACATAAAATGTGCTGAAAGTTTTCTTTTCAAAATTGAACAAGAAATACTAGTTCCTTCCAACCCAAGTGACGTTGACATCGGCTATTCCTTAAGGCGTCCATGTTTCTATGCCAAAACGAGACAATTAGAGGAATTTATTTACTTCTTACAGACAAATGCAACTTCAGTTATTTAAATAAATGAAATTTAAGTACAGGATTCGTCATATTATAACAATACGGCAACGTAAGTGTTGAATTAATAAATAGTGAGAGTAGAGCGTCTGGATTTTTGAAATTTTTATATATGTATATTCAAAAAATTAGTAATAAAGAACACAGTTGATGTTTTCATGGACAGTAGGTAATGAGATAGATGTGCTGAAAAATACGGAAGTCTCATTTAATAAGGAACGTTTGGTACCACTACCCATTCCACAAGATTTGGCTGGATTATTTAAAGAACCACTAGTTTGACTGGGCATGGTACGGTTTTCTTGGCAACTGTAAAAAGATTTGAAATAGAATTTGCATTCCGGTTACGATTTGCTCTAGTGCATAAACGATATGTGGTCAATAGTATTCAGATAATAAATTACCTATAACATAGCGGGTCTCAAAATTTTACAACAAATTCTTCAATATTTAGCGGAAATATGTATTTAGTGTAAGTACTCACCTGATAAATTTATCAAAAAGAGAATTCGAAATATTTGGATTACCATTAAACCATAAATTTTGTACCAACTGTGTACCAATTGTCCAATCCGCGAATTGTTCCGACATACGAGTAGATAGTGGAAAAAAATGATATATAATGTATAGAACAACATCAACACCAATTATTCTTTAGCCATCGCCACTCTAACCACTAGACAAAAAGGAAAGTATAACCAAAAAACCAAACATAATTCGAATTTAAAAAAATCTACTCATAAACATTCAAGAGTATCAGTTCAATTGCACAGAGTAGTGCTGTAATGCCATTAGCACGATAACTCGTCTTATAAACTGAAAGCAGCAAAATAATATTACTTAAATTACTTTAGAGTTGGAATGTAATGAAGCTTTGATGTTAGCCCCCTTTTATCTTTTTTGTGCTCGCTGTAAAACTCAATAAGAGTTGGCCTGAAAGACGGAACGGAAGATCGAATGAGTGGACACCGGAAAATTAAGACAAAGGTTTGGCTAAGCTTAATGTACTCTACATTTTATTTTACCTGTCCTTAATGAAAAAGGTAGTGAAATTTAAAGAAATTTAATTTAGTGAAACTTTCACTTCAAAAAATATATTATTATTATCAATGTAAATATTTTGTATGTTTGGATTTTTATTACTCAATTATACAAAACCGTGTTAATGGATTTGCATGAAATTTAGCACACACATTATTTATAACGTACCATAAATAGGATAATTTTTATCCATTTACCGGTTTCAATAACCTTTTAATCTATAAAACTTTTTTAAACTGTAAAGTTAAAGTCTTTAAACTATAAAGTTTACACATTACAAGAGGTTTGAAATTTGCATGTTTAAAAATTCAAAATCTTGAAAGCATATCGTTTGGCCAAGTAAGGCTCGTAAGAAGTTTCTGAAAGACCGCACCAGACAGTATTGTTGAATATTTAAAATGAACATGTTTTTCTAACTAATGTGGCTACAAAAGAGGCGTTGAAACAGCTATTGATATTACCATCAAAAGTCTCCTTATCTGTAAATGGGGGACGGTCGTTAGCGTGAGAGCTACGAGTACACACCGCGATGGCCTCTAACAAGTCTTGGGACTTAACGGTTATTATATAATCTACATAATATTAAGGAAAGTGGCAGGAAAGCGTTGGTTATTTTTTTTATACATACTTTCTTAATCCGCAAAGAGACGTTGTTGAGGAAATTGTTTCTTGAATAGGTAAGTACAATTACCGCCTTTTTATATAATACGAAAGCCTTGGATTGTGCTAAATCTGCCAGTCTGTTTTTATACCCCCTTGTTTTAAAGGTGTGCCGAGGGCCAACTATAGATAAAAGAGCATTTAATTAATGATTCCATTTATTTGACTTTCATTATGTGTATGTAAATAAATAGGTGAACGTTTATAAAAAATAACTAAAAACAAAAATTAAATATAAGTATATTTATTGCTAAACATATCGGCATCGATTTTGCACACAAAGTTGATAGAAAACTATCATACAGTACTATCATACATATCACAGACACTGATAAATTTCCGGGCATAGAATATGCAAATATATTCTTTTCAAAACGTTGACACTCTCTAAGAAGGATTAATTCGAAGTTTAATCCTGAGAGGAGACTGGAATGAGTACACTTTTTACTCCGCGATTAAGCTACGAGAAAACACTTAGAGTAACGCAGGGAGAATAAAGTAGAAAAGTGTTACTATAAAAGTGCAATTTATACTGGATAGTCTATTAGAAATAAGTCATAAATAGATCCTGATTGTCCTCAAGAGATCCTTTATTAAAATGTGTTTCTAAGGTTTTATTCTAAGAAAAACAATTTCTGTACAAAACCAAACTATTTTGTTTATAATAAAAAAAAAAAAAATCGTACACAAATTGATTTTTAACGAGTAACTTTATTGTATTGTTATTACGAGTAAAACCTAGTTAAAAGTTCTAAAATCCTGGGTTTTCACGCATCTTGTCCTAGTTTGTAGCTATAAGACGAGTATATAGAATTTAAGTTTCGCCCTATCCTGTTCAGCAGTATGATACGATAGATACGAGTACATACGAGTATATCTATGATAGCTATAGGAAATTATGTTATACAAATTCCAAACTACACACTTGTAGCCGGAGGCTTCACGCGCGTGGATTTTGTACGCTGTGACCTTTAAAACAGTACAATAACTTACAAATTATAGTGTTGTATTATTTAGTACATACCTAAGATTTATTTCGACAAATGGCAGTAGTGAAATTATAAATAGATTATGTAATGATTATAATACAACGTCGATAGTGATGTTTTATTTTGGGTGACATATAAAATGTATACAGCAATTGACATAATACCCGCATTATAGGGAGTATTATGAAGTTGTAACATAAACGATCGATCAGCAAGAAACCTATTGGGACGATATGACAAGTTTACGTTAGGTGTTTACTCAACCATGGCAACTTGGCTTCAGCTCCACTGCAGAACTTTGTGATTTATAGCTTCCTGTCTAAGGAAGTTCCACTTTAAGTATAAGCTAATAAAATAATACATCATTATTGAGACGCCTGTAACTAAACGAACCACTAATATCCAAGGAGTTTTAAGCCCTTTTATACTGCTTGGGTACTTAGTAAGTTTAGCCACTGAATCAGAAACATTGTTGAATTTCAATTACGTATTTTAAAAGTTAATCCCAATCCAATGAAAATTTCTTTGTCACAGAAGTTGAATTAAATTGAATATTTCCACGTGACTGAGTTTGACCGTCTCGGCAATCATTTTTCGAATGTAACTGAAGGAAGAAATCTGGAAATAAATTGGTCCTCTTTAAGGTCATATTTCAGTTTAGGTCAAAAGGTTTCAATTTTCCTTGATCACGTGTAAGTGAGGTAAAGGCTACAGCATTGACAAATGGTGATCGTCGGACTATCCTCTTCGACCTTCAGATTATTATTGGTTAAGATTCGTCTCAATTTATCTAGCGCCGTGAAATTGTACCGTCATATAACCAAAGGAATTTTGGTAGGTGACGCATTTCTTACGTTACTGGCAAGATAATCATTATTTCATTTACTTACCTAAATAAAAGAAAAGCATGGACTGTTATTTTAATTAAACTAATGTCTGAAGCATGCCGTCAGTTAAATTGTTTCTACGTTTTCCAAAATTCATTTGTAGTATTTTTAGAATCTAAAACATTTTGTTTTATTTTATTGAAGAATTTGCACCCATTGCTGAATAGTTTGTTTGGACATTCATCAAGTGTATTTAAAATACCTTACGATGAAAGAAAAAGTTTCGAATTTGAAATCGATACATTAAAAAAGGTATACCTATTTAGAGCGCAATTGTGAGCTATGCACGTTGCACGTATTGTCGTTCAAAATATCAGTGTGTCAAAAATATTTTAGTCAGAGACGGCTCCGTTCCATTTTAATTAATAGAGATTGAACTAGATAACGTGACTATGTTATTGTTAACCTACGCATTTGTCTATCCCTCCAGTGATCCGTACATACATCAAAGCCACATGTAGTACTAAGTACAACGTGACCTTTCGCTTTTCGAAATGGCAAAGTTGAGAGTAGCTGTGGTCTTAGGCATATTTTTATTACTACAGAAATTATGTTTTGAAATCGAAGAATAAACCAGTTTGGATTCAGCTCTCGTAGACGAAGGTGGCTGTTGGATTTGTTTTGATAGTTCCAAAATAATACGCATGCCGAACGAAACGAGTAAGCCTTAAAGTTGTTACCAATGTAAAAACAACCAACTCA
>DWQK01003268.1:0-11795 GCA_018231225.1 Noctuana stator | reverse complement strand
TCCGACTTGTAGTTCAAGAGATTAGAGCGTTCAAACAAACAAACTCTTCAGCTTTATATTATTAGTATAGATATAGATAGTATTTTCATTACATTAGTAATGAAAATACTATCTATATCATTATCATATTATTATAATATATTTTATTTATTTTAAAAAAACTCAACAGAAAAAAACGTACCTATAGATAAAATAAGAGACCTTATCACCCTAATAGCCAATTAAAAGCTATCTTACTATTATAATAAGTCACATTAAATAACACCTTTCGCGCAAATCTCTTAATTAACGTGAGAACATTAATTCCGCCTTACACCGGCACTGTATTGTAATCAATAATTTCACACGATATACCTAATGGTAAATTACACTCCGTTATACAATTTTTCTTGCACAGTAGAAAAGTGAAACGTACCTACTTACGTTTTAAACTTGATAAAAATACTTGGTGCGAACGAAAACATTTTCGTTATTAAGATTAAGATTTGACGACCCTTGTGGTTTAGTGGTTACCACGCCAGTCCACCAAAGATCCCGGGTTCGATCCCAAGCGGGGCAGAAATTTAAATGACGAGTTTAGGTTTGTGTATTTGTGTACTTGTCCATGGCACCCACGACACAGGGAATCCTAAGGCCCCACCTGTGAGTGTGAAGCGTTATTTATTTAAGATTAAGCGTCCGATTAAAAATTTACGCCATCCATTAAATATGCTAACAGTAGTACTAGAAAACGCACCTTGTTGAAGAACTAGATACGTATATCTTTCTAACGATGTATTGTAAGTATCTCATTAAACCTAAACAAAAGCTTCGCTGTATGTTTCAGGTCATAATAAGGTCGCGGTAACCTCAATGTCTTCTGAATAGAAAAAAGAGTCTGACTATTCATATTAAAGTATCTTGGTTTAAGTTCTTTTTATGGTTTTGAAAAAAACTCATTTATACGAAACAGACTACATATACCTAAGTAATTATTATTATTATCTTCTAAGAGTTATGAACATTAAATATAGGAATAATAATTAAATTATCCCACATTATCAAGTAACAGTTATAAGTTCTGCTTGCATAAATAATATTAAGCCTAAAGCTTAGATAAAGATGTTCACTATCTTAGAACTGCTCTGTAAATCTCCTTAGAATATGCATATTATGTAGGTATAATAGGTACCTATATTTACTTCTCGTGACCCGTGATTGTAGCAGAAAATTAAATGATGAACGTTCTTTTGACATGCAAATAAATCAACCTGAAAGCTATATTACGTAGTGCTGGTATTGCTATAATAACGAGATACAGATAGATTGCATCGGCGAAAATAATTGTAGATCGTACCCCGCAATCAGAATTGCTTTGTCCAGTTATAACGGAGAAAAAATTTACACGACGCGGACGCCCGCCGCAGTCTGTGAAAGTACGCTCGCCGGTGACTTCACAGACTAGACCTCTGCTAGACAGTGTGTACTACTAAACATTACAAATAATTTGTCATTCTCATAACCTCGTTCATGCATTACTTCTTATACAGCGACCGTGTAAATTACCTCTTTGTTGGACCAGCAATGGATGACGTACTGTTGTAACGTGTTATTACTGTACTTACAGTTAAATTACGCGAGTAAACTACTTTTTGTATCGTAAAACGTAAAGAGGCTAATCATTTTTGCGAGAATAATATTCTCAATTTGTTTTTTTATCGATAAGGATTATCGTGCAGTTTTAAATCTATCTAACATTTTCTCTACCATTTTTTGTGTGTTATTGAGGGATAATTAATTCATTGGAATTGTTATTTTGATTTGTCTTTTTAGGTACGTAAATCGTAAATAGATGGTGTAATTCGAATCGGTTCAAATTGTGTTTTACCGATTGTTACCACACACATTTTTGGGTACATTGGTACCACATACGCGTTGTTGGCAACATTGACGTTTGCTTTGACTCCGTTAGTTAGCTAGTTAGTCCGTGGTGCGTGGCTTTCCATAATATGTTTTGTAGTAGGTACATATTTTTATTTAAGCATGTGGTCTATATTCTGAAGTAATTCCAAGTTAAGCGATAATAAGCGCATTATGTAAGACGACACGCTCAGTTGCATGCTCGTGCGCACAAATATTTATCGCTCATGTGAAGTATAGCTCTACTACATAGTTTCGCAAGGTACCGGTTTGACAAAGAAATTATTGTTTGTATACAAATTTTGCAGTTAAATACATTTTATTAATGTGTTAATGATTTTTTCTACGATAATATGTATAGAAGGATTATTAAATTCGTTTTATTTAATCGTTATGTGTAACAATCAATATTCATAAATTCAGATATTGTAATATTTTATCGCCATACAAAAAAATATATAAATTTCAATTAATTATTCCGAATAAAAAACTTTTTTGCACTTTTCTCGTTTTCCCCAGTTTCTTCTGACATTTACACGAAGACTTGTAAGAGTAATTGGTCACTCAAATAGGTACATAGATGATATGACGTACGCGTATCCACTTTACTACTTAAAAACAAATTTTGAAATATAAAAATTCTCGACTTAACTTATTTATCGTTAACGGCGTCTGATGCGACTACAGCCTGATTACCATTCAAAAGTTGCATTGCAACACAGTCATGTACGAAAAGTGAACGCTCTGGTTTCGGTAAGCTGTCGAGACGCTGCAGCGAGCGTTAATCGATTTTGTTGATACTTATCCGACGGAAATGTCATCTTACGTGTATAATTCTCTATAATATTTCAGCATGGAAATGGCTTAAAATAGTTGCTCCAGACGTTACATATTACAAGAATTTAATTTTGATACCTAGCAGGTAGATATACACTATAGTACAGTACAGTATAGTTAGCACTAGACTTCTAGAATTTATAATGGCGTCTGTGCCTCGAATATGAATTTTTTTCTTTTCAGACAATATTAAAATTCTTTTGAGTTTGAAGTTGGTTTAATTTTATCCTTAAAATATTTAAAAAAAAGAAAAAATTAAAGTTTTCGGTACACAAGTACTCGTAGGTACCTAACAAGGCATTGACAGTTTTTTTGTGTTTAATTACGAGTGTAAATAATATTTTACATGCTATAATTACCCAATAATAAGTATTACATAATGAATATTACACATCGTCAAATGCTTAAAATTCAAATTTAAATGGCTTTAATAAAAAAAACGTTAAGTACCGGACGAGCGGAGCGACTATTTACAAGGCTATTAATGAACAAAAACAGTTTTCATTCAAATCGATTACGAGTTGTATTGATGAGATGTTTTTTGTAAATATTAATGGGCACTTTAGTATTTACACTATATATTATAGTGACTACATAACAATGAATTTCACTTAAAAACAATATGCTGATGATAGCCAACAGCAGGTGCAACTAAACTACTATATGACTATCTTCATCTTCACCCCTACATCTATGTTAAAAATATGTATCTGTCATTTAGAGGATTGGGTCAATTGAAATAAGTTCAAAGGTATATCGTAGTATTTTGTATACCATAGGTTCTTTTTAAATTGTTAGCAATTTATGTGTCTAAGTTTAAGTCAAGTATTTTTAAATCGTTTCAACTTTTTTCTATAAGATTGCGACAGTATATTGATTTACATCTTTCAGTAGTTGTTTGAAGCTTATATTCTTTTTATAAAGGTATAAAATGAAACTCTTCAAACAACAATAGATACATAAAACTTTACAATCCTTTGACAATTTATAATATCTGTTTGTCTATTGGCCGTAAAAAATTAAAGACTTATGTAGTCTGCTTCTAGCTTAGCCACTGACTAACCAAATCGAAAAAAAACAAATCAAAGTTGGGAGTTATTAATTAAATTAATCACCGTTTTAATTAATCTCACCCAAGGAACTTGGGTAACTTTCACATAAACATTACGTAGTGACGTATCGTAATTTCACTCTCATTACGATACGATAAGCTGATCAATGAAACTCTAGCTTGAACAGATTCATCTAAACGCAGTCTTCGAGTGACAAATTACACCGTGCCGACGACGGCGCGGGTGGGCTTATTAAAGGCGTTATAGTTGCGAGTACCATCAAGTAATAATAGAATGAGACAATTGATAGACAAATAGTGAATTCCAAAAAAAAAATTATTCTATTTAAATTACGAATTTATTACCGCCCTCGGCCCATTATTTATTGTTTCCACAACAGGATGCAATGCAACGTCGAGTGTTTGTAGAACCAAAATGTATTACCTGCCTGTCGTAAAAGGTCACAAAAATGAGGTTTCTTCAGTTGCGCGCAGCTACTCGTAGAATGGGAGTTCAACCAATCTACGAGTAGACAGTGTCCCTGTGAAGAAAAACGGCATGGGGGGGACATACGCCATGTGCGGGGGGGGGGGCACGGCCAAACATTGTCGTACTTTATTATCAGGCAGACGGACTGATTGCTAGGCTTTAACTATAAATAGGACAATCTCATTAAATACCTATCGAATGGTACACCTCATTCTAAAGCTATTTATCATTGAGATTTCACTCTACAGCGACAGACATTAAACAGGGATGTAGCTCATTTCATTTTCTAAATCGTGACTGTGTCGTTTCGTGCATTATATCCTGAAGCCAAGGTCCACCTATATTAACCTTTCTCTATGTATCACGAGTAACGTCTCTTTTCAAATGTCATCGGCAAAACTGCAGTGTACATACAATCGACAACATCACACCCATGAATTAAGATAATACTGTCTGTGACAGGGGTTGTCACCTTTTTAATTTCTAAGTTCAAATATAAACAATGAGCTGTACCTCGCGGTTCCACCTACGTTAAGAATTGTAACGTCATGATTGATAGCCTATTCCTATACCTTCTCATGAATGTAGCTATCATAACCAAAAATAATTTTTCAAATCCGACTTGTAGTTCCAAAAATTAACGTGTTCAAACATACAAAAAAACTCTTCAACTTTATTATAATATGAATTACTAGCTATGTCTCGTGGTTTCACTTATGTTAAGAATTGTACCTTAATGCTTGATAGCCTAAACCTTCGTTATGAACGTAGCTATCATACACCAAAGAATTTGACAATATTGTCCTCGCATTTTGTATAATGCGGCCCGTAACTTGACTATTCTAATAATACTATTGTTACTGTTACTGTTCCAATTACATACTTATTATTTGTGGCTATTCCCCATTCACTGAACAATAACATGTCATACCTATTCAAGAAATAAAATATAATTCCAAGAAGCAAGTTTGATGACATTCATATCTACGTTTTTTCCTCCTTCGACATGATGCGGCGAAACCAATACTCAAAGGTACGACACGATACTCTGTTTTAGTTCTTAAAATCAGCTGACCCCACAAACTCGTACTTTGTTCTGTCTATGTAAAAAAAATAATCTCGCCTAAAAAAAACATGGAAATAAATCAATTCGTTCTCGCGATACCATTAAAAAAATTAAAAAGCCTATCCATCCATTGATTGGAGATGATGGGAATCAAGTCAGAGCTGGTGACAAAATCTTCATAAAGTAGAAAGTTCATATAATCGTATCACACTTCATAATTATATCTTCTCGTTGGTCCTCAGTGACCTGGATTTGTATGTTGTCAGGTGCAGAAGGTGCAGGATATCTTCTGGAGATTCTTAGCACCGACGAAGGTTACTGTAATCGCTACTAGAGTCAACAATAGAAGGGATGCTGAACACTGCCATTAGATAAGTAATATATAGTTTGTATTTGTTTGTACGGATAAATATCATGTCGATACTGCCATGCTCGACTAATGCCAAGTAATAAATATTGTTTATTGATTCGATATCAGAATCTACTGGTTAATTAAATTGTCTACAATTTATTTATATTGAGTAATGGATATTTTCAGATACCATCCATCTTCTAACTCCGCAATATTAATGATAAATTTATGTTTTCCATTGGTATGGAGAAAATTTCTGATTTGAAAATATGTAATAGGTACTCATACCCGCTTACTAACATTAAACGAAGAGCAGCAATAAATCAACCATAAAGGAATTATAATAGTGTTTATTTCGACTTGCTGTTTAGTCGAAAATTTAACTTCTTTACATTATGTATCGACATATGCCCAAAACGGTGAACTCCGAAGGGTTCACTGTTTACCTATCGGCGATATAAGAAAGTTGTTACAAATGTTAATAAGTTGAATTACAGTAATTCGGTCAAAAATAAATATTCCTAACAAACATTTCTCTTTAATATACATATATCTTAACATAGGTAAAGCACAGTTTTATCAATTTATTATACGTCTTTCTCAAGATGGAGGCCAAATGATGTCTTCATCAGATGAAGGCCACGCGATACGCAGCCATCCGATTAACAAGGGACACGCTTTGCCTCTAAAAACTGCCGCATGTTCGGGAAAAAATGACTACTTTTGTTATGTCTGTACCTTATTAACAAGCAAGAAGAGACCCTCTAACTTATGCTTTAAGGTTGATTTTAATTATATAAATCAGACTCATTTACAACATTCTTTTTGAAACTCGTGAGTTTGTCAGATGCATTGAACCTCAAAATAAATAAGGCATTTATACACTTGATTTTATAGTACTCGTTTTTTTTTATATTTCCTTTTTGAATTACTTGAATGAACACCCAGCGGTACTTGAGAAAATAGTTAAAAAAGGAATGTAACTAATAAAAAGTAATAGTTGCCGGAACTGACTTACGCCTCCAACAAATTGTTAGACATTGACCGTTTCAAATAAACATTCCCATAAATTACTTCACATATTTCACGACACCAAACCAAATTATTCCTATTAAATTTAACAAAACAAGTGAACCAGAAAAGCATCAAAGAATTTGCTAGCGCTTTCGAGTGAAACTTTATCACTTTAGACTTAGACATGTATTGTACTCGTAACATCACGAAACTTACCCTTTCTGCTCTACTTGTCATATAATATCACTCTTGATTGACCCCTTAACTCCATGGATATAGTATTCTTGACCGCTACTTCTAAATCCTCTTTGGAAGTAGATCAAACAGTCGACAGTGGTAAGTTTGTTGGTGTAAAACCAAGTTGGAATGTCGGTAACCCGATGATCGAGATCGGCAACCGTATCGAGTGTCGTCATGGTTGTATGGCGCCAGAGTCACGAATAGGCTGGCCAGAGAAGTCCAAGAATTTAAGGGACATTTGTAATTAAATGCGACAAGAAAACTAAAAAATCTATACTAATAATATAAAGCTGAAGATTTGATTTGTTTGAACGCTGTAATCGCAGGAACTACTGGACCGATTTGAAAAAATCTTTTAGTGAAAGATAGTTAGTGTATTTATGGAAAATGGCTATAGGCTGTTAAGTGTTACATTGCAATTCTTAACGCGGGTAAATTTGGGGGGCGCAGCTAGTAAATAATAAAATGCCAATACATTCCTTTCAGTTAACATAAGTAGAAATAGTTTTACCCAAGCTTCGTAGTAACGAGGGATGTATATAGTTCTGTTACTCTCATTCATCATATTTTATAGTCTCCCGACACTACTTACTAGGCTTTGATGAAACTATTAACTACTACATAAGTAAAATGAAGGAGTTACTTCATATTATTTTATAATATGTCATTGATCTGTCGTACTAACAATGATATCGTTTACCAAGTCATCTTCACGACTCTGCTGTGCGCAAGCACTTCTATTAATAAAATAATTATTTATCTATAATGTATTCAATAAAATCATTCTGAAAAACAGTGCTGCTTGGAGGGCTCAAGGATATCACGTCATGATAAGCCAATGAGGAGCTTTGGTGACGCTATACGAGTCAGGGTGGTTGAGGTAAGACAAAGCAAATCTCTAAATTCACTATACATCTATAGGTGGTTAATTCTACTGGCTGGAAGAGGAACGTCCTACAGAACGCGGGTTAGTTGGCAATCGTAGTCACGACCCCAGCCCGGTCGGTGTGAACGGAGCATGTCCTGGTTACGCACTTGCATGATCAGCCTCCGAGGTTCCACTACGTGACCATTTATTTGCACGGCTGACGAAAATTGGCACACGAATTATAAGTGAGAGGTCAGCTTTGAAGGTTACGTTACGGTACGGTCCATGTGAGTAAATACAAGGACGGTAATAGTTTGTTTCATTACCTTTATACTCCTTGAACAAAGCCCCGTTGTTCTGAGCCCCGGACGACTTTAGGAATGTATGCATTCTGATTAAAATGAGACCAAAATGCAATCTGTTACCTCACTGTGAGTCATATTTTTATGTGTCTTGCCTTGTTTTTAAAGACAAGACTTGAAATTAATTAAATTCATAAACTTTGTACGGGCACCTTGGGCGTAAAATCTTAACTGATTCTAAAGTTCTAACTTTTTTACCGTCAGATGAAATCGGAATAAGAAATAAGCAGTTGTCGACCTGTTGTATAGATGTGTGTATTAATAAAGAACTTACGAGAACAAGGCTGATCGGAATAATCAATAAAATTAAACTTATCAATTATATTTATGATAGTAAACTTCGTACACGTAAAACAAACCTTATTCCTGTAACAATACAGTGTATTCTAGCGTACCTTTTAGGTTGAAGATTGTGCGAGATGTCAATTGTTATTATATAGGTCAGTTAAGATGAGGTCAGACAGCAAGGGGCGTATCTTTGCAAAGATAACATAGATAGGTATAATGCAGAGTATTTTAGATAAGCAAATTAATGCAGTTATTTACTTTGATTCTTTACTGTATGACGTATTACTGTGTAACATGACATTATTATGTTTGACGTACGACCATACAACTATAGCTTATAATAAGTATATAATTATGTTTACGTGGTACAACGCTGCGACAGTACGATAAGACTATTCATAATATCTGTTTCTATGCTGATGGACTTTTATCTGTTACTGTATGGCATCATAAACATCGAATTATATAAAATTTATTTTAATTTAATACGAGTAAATGTATACATACAGACGCCACATACGAGTACAGGCGAAAGAAGGCGAGGAAGTAGACTCCATGTTTGACGACGTCTCATAAAAATATCAATAAAATATCACCGCATGATGATATGCAATGGTTCTTCACTACCATTTACCTTGGGAAACATAATAATATATAAAATTAAAAGTCCAAATGCAAGTCAGGATAAGCTGCAATAAATCATTATTGATTGCAGTTGCTCATAACAATCATACTCAAAAGGTTCATAGTACTTATATCTTTGAAGTCTACTCACGTTTGCTCATTATCAAGCTAAAACTATACAATAAAAATAATATTTTGTGATTTATACACTTGATTTTACAGAAGTGACGATAGTTTTTTTCAGCCAGCTTCTTGTACCGGAATACCTTAGCCAAGACGGCGCCTAAAGCCAAAGGCGTTTTAATGAATGTTAAATAATACGGTACATATTTACCTTATAATGAATAAGAAACTTTTTAGTTTTGCTGTTGGTCAAGTTGTTAATAAATACGGACAAAAAAAAATATTTTGACGGTTACCGAACAAGTATTTTTGAAGACTGTAAAACATTTAAAAGCATAACCCAAAAGTGCGAGTAGCTTGTTATGTGTGAAAACGCCGACAGGCAACAACCCAGACAAACACAATGGTACTAACACGAAACATGTGTACGAATCCGAACAATGACGAGAGGCGATAGTGATAAAAAACAAACAATAAAATCGCTGCTCCTTCACTGTCACATGTGCAGATGTTGAGGGGAAGACATTAACAGAGCTCAGCAATTGTTACCTCTAACGTTAACACGAGAGAAGCGGGTTGATTTATTTATTTCTTCTTAAACACTTTTCTGTTAAACTTTTTAATGAAAATTTGATTTAAGAAAAGGTGAACTTAATAAATTATTTATATGAATACGTTGTTTGAAGTAGAATATTATGTCGTTTTAAATAAACCTATTACTTGAAACGATATAGTATTCGAAAACTTAAATTAGGTAATCATTTAATATTCTGGCTCGCTGGGATCAAACCCAAGACACCTAGAATGGCGAACCGGCATAGGAAACACTACATCATACGGACTGTTAATAAAAATACTATCAGTTACAAGTCAATACCTGCTAACTGATCCATCATTATCCATGAAACAAACCAACCATTCGTATCATTTTTTAGTGCCAAATCAACACCGACGTACACAACGCGCGCTTTTTTTTTTATCATGCGAGTAAATAAGTGTTAAACATGTCTGTCGATCATTAGTTACGCGAGCCGGGCATATCTGCCGCCGTGTAAGAGTTATTTAATTACAGCATCACTTTCTTAGCCTTTCTCTGGCGATGTACCGCTTGTCAGGGGGCTACTGTCAATCAAGTGTTAGCATTCCATTTGGAAATCTTCAGAATATTCTAGTTGAAGAGCGTAATTTTAAAAAAACAGATAGGTACAAACAGAAGATTAAATAATGCTCATAATACTTTAAACATTTTAACGTATAGCATCAGCTCCAAAAAGATACCGCATTTATCCAAAATTATACAAAAATGCGGTGCAACGTATGAGATCTATAATAATTACTTTCTTGGAGGCAAGATTTTCTTTCAAAACACAATGATGTATTTCACCGATCATACTTCCCGATCACCGATCATAATTTTATAAACAAGAACACCAAAATAAACCCAACCTTACCAATAGCTCAGACTAAACATTATTATTTATTATGAAAAAGCAGTCCTGTTGTGGACAGCTTTCTCGGTCAATGTTCACAATCGCCAGCTAATCACCGCCCCGGGATAGGCCGCTTTCTGCAACCGCTCCCACGATTAAGCCAAGCCTACATTTGTCTGTTTACTTCCCGATTTTTCTTAACCTGTTTTCGGTTGGAGGTAATTTTTTTTAGTTACAGTAGCCTTATGTTTGTCTTCAATCTCAGTTGATGCATACGAGACGATGGCTAGGGTGTTACATGTTTACTTAGAAGGCTCTGTTAGATACGTCTTGCCTTAAAGAACTGTAGGTAATACTTATTGTAGTATAAATTTTTTGTGTTATTGTGCACACTTTTTTATGTAGTTTTTTAAACAAATATTAAGTCATGATGTAGCTTGTAAATTTTACTTATCAAATTAAGATTTTTGATTGACTCGATCGCATACTACGTACGTGTATACAAACTGGAGATCAATTTGATTTAGTTTTCATAAAGTATAAATACTGGCACATATAATATAAGACACAGATAATTTAATAGTTCTACGAATAACGAACATAAATAATGTTGATGATGAATAAATACTGTCATCAATATTGACATCGAACTACGTACCTACTATACCAACGTACACTAATTTTTTTTATTATAATTAGCTTTTATGTGAAGAAAATTTCTAAAACGACGTCGTATAATTTCATCTACCACTTAAATTCCAAGCCATTTGTGATTCGACCCTTATAGGATTGAAACTACTGGTTTAGCTAACGAAGGACACATGAATATAAGCATTGAGAACCTGCTTTAATATTTTCGCGATGCCTTCTCTCTTTCACATTGAAGGTGCGTAAATGAGACAAAAGTAGAGCATTTTATAGATAAGTCTACGTAATGATCGCACACCAAACATGGCTTTGCCCGGTTTTGCGATAATCATCAGAAAAAGCACAGACTGACGCCGATAATAAACACGTGAGTAATTATTTTAAGTTAAAGCATGCCTATACACTTTCCCATATCCATATTGAACAAGGTTCGTAACTCCCTTTCTCACTGTTAAGCAAGCTCGGGCGCGGTCGGTAATCGGATGGGTGACCGCTAGTGATGG
>DWQK01003267.1:0-11795 GCA_018231225.1 Noctuana stator | reverse complement strand
TCTGGGTGTTTGTGTATTTGTCTTTTTGTGTGTCCATGGCACTCACGACACAGGGAATCCTAATGTGGGGCTGTGAATGCGAACCTTTATTATATAGGTATAGGTAGGTATTCAGAAAGGGTTCCGATTTTAAGTGTCTGTTAGGTATATAATTAACTAGGTGCGAGATTTTTTTAAATTATGAGTGTGTATAAAAATGAATACTGATAACTAAACGGTTGCTTATCACCATCAGCTTAATACCTACGAGTTAGGGTAGTTCTATAGAGAAACAAGACCCTTAAATAACAAGACATTTAATATTCCCGCAGTAGCATCTATTCTGAACCTGTGACAAATTGAAACATTTTATAAGTTTTAAGATCCGGAGTTGGATGCACTAACATTAACATAACTTTATATTCAGTGGCGTCGCTCGCGCGCAACTTACTGGTAACGCCGTAAATTTTACCAAAGTTATGTTTGCAAGTTCGATGATAATTTCTATCTTGGATTTATAGCCACCCATGAATTAAATTTTTCAATAAAGGGGTATTTTCAGAGTAAGGTAGTTAGATAATTTCCAAACATAAAATGTAATATTGTTTTATTGCAATTCTTCCATCTTAATTGCCGTACCTAAGTAGGTACCTAGTTAGTATAGGTACAGGCATTTTCTAAGTAGTAGTTACAACACTTTTTATGACCCACGGCTGGGCACGGGTATCCCCAAAACCGGGGACAGCCGGTATCGGATGGTGTCAAACCCCCAAAAGAGATGATCTATTATCCATAAATCCAAACCCCCAAAAGAGATGATCTATGGATACTTCCTGGAATGTGGAAATTATTTTAATAAACATTTCAGAATGAAGGAATTAAAATGTTTCATTTCATGACCCCCGTTCCAAAATACTTTAATTAAATTGGAAATTTAGCAACGTATAGCTTTACGGGAAACATGCCATCTATTAACCGCAAAGTAAAACTATTGTGGTTGTGGCCGAGTTTGGTTTTGGCCTCTACTCTATTACAGTATTTATGTAGAGGTATTTTACACTGTGACTAGTACATGATCTGTGATATAAAGTTATGATTCAAATCAACTGACAATTTTATAAATAGTAACATTCATCAAAAATTCTCATATAAATAATTTTATAAACTATTTTAATGGCCGATGAAGATGAAGAAGGAGGTTTTGGTGGTTTGTATGAAGACGGACATTGGGTTTGGAATGAGGCTGCTAAAGCTCTTCTGTTTGTTAGGTTGGGTGTCAATTACTTACCTATGTTAATCACTTTCAGAAATAATGTTCTATTTTTATTTCATTATCTTCTTCCTACTAACGTAAAATCCTTGTAGCATTGGAAAGTTTTTTTAATAATTTGTTGTTATTATTAAAATTGGAGGTATCATTTAGACCACAAAACCAGACGTTTTTGGTGTCTTTTATCAGTATATATAGGTAGTCTTTTGCAGTGATCACCCACCAGAGCTCGTTGAAACTATTCAGGTACCCACTAAAGCTCCGACGGGAACTATTGAATTTAGAGATGACGTCGATTTAATCGAACAGGTACTTAAATACAAATTTCATTTTTAATGAGCACATGCTGCCACAAGTATTGCCGCATATATTGGCGTATTACACACACATTCCCCTAGTCGCAACATTCATCGCGTTGTATTTACGAGTGTTACCTAACTAACAGGATCTAAAAAAATATAAAGGGGCAGTGGTGATAGTAGCGAACATAGATGGTTCTATAACGTATAAAAAATATTACTTATCTAAGCTTGATAAGTGCATAAACGGAAGTGATTGATAGATTTTTAATTCATTATTTTGTAGATTCGTTTTCGGCGACGCTACCAAAGAAAACTAAAACCTGGTCAAGCAGAAGTCATATCCGTGCAAGTAATACTTGTTTCATCTCAGATACTCTGATGATTGTGTTACACAATAATTTCATTGTTACATTTTCCACAGGATGTAAAAGATATAGCTTTATATACTGCACCCGTCAATATTTTAAGCCCCATGTTAATAAATATTTTGCATTTACCTACAACCGAACGATTTATTAGAGCGCTTATTCTTTACTGTCAATATTATTTGCAGGCAAGTATTTAAGAGAATAATAAACATTTGATTAAAAAACTACAAAAACACTCTTTCTCAAACACTTTCAAACTCAATGGGTTTCTTACGTTATTTTAATTAAGTATTGTAAATATGACTGAATTCATACTTCATCAGTATGTAATTGTTATCAAAACATAATTTACCAAAAAAAATACCGATTTAAGCTTGGTTATCCAGGTACTTAATATATGTTTTTCAGATTGCAGACGAAATGGCCAACAGGATAATTGAGTTAGAAACAAAAGTGCGAACGCCGCAATGTGAAATCCTGGAAAACGAATACCGCGACAACTTATCGGATTTAAGGCTTTTAGTGGCTAAAGAATATAGCACAATGCTCATTGGTTTAAACAATTTACTTTTATATTTATAAATTACCGTTTTATAATAAAAAAAGCAAATGTAACAACATTACAGAAAGTTCCCCTTAATACTCACCATATGTGTAGGTAAAGTTTTCAAGATATTGTTTATTTTCAGGCGGAGGAGACACTAAAAAGTTTCACCATATGGGACCACAGAAGAAACGACGATCATTATCTGATAAAGATGCTCGCCTGTTTGAAACTCTACTTCGCATGTGCGTTCAAATAGTGTGGCTGGCTTTGGGAAGAAGATCTTTTAATCAGATAGGTACTTGTTTCTCGTTAGCCATTTGTGCTGTTTTAATAAGCCATGAAAAATATTGCGTGAACTAACAAATTTAAGGATTCTATTTCGTATTTTATTAGCCATGAAGTTTATAAATCGTAAGATAGACAGTATCTAATGCCAAATTCTTCAGTAGTTTAAATTAATCGGAATGCAGAATTGTTCATTGTTTTTTCCTCTACAACTTGCTTTTGTAACAAGCTTACAAAATTTTATATGTAGGTGTATCATATATACCTATACCCTCTGAAATATGCGGAGAGACACTTACTCGCTCTCAATACGTGTATACCAGTTTAGGTACCAAATTATTTGATAAAATTAACAACATAAAATTAATTACAGAATTGGAAATGAACCGAATATTCAAGTCGGAAATATTTAACTCTGTGGAGCATATGCTACGCACGGGTTACGTGTCGAAAATGGCATCGGAGGAGCGCGCCGTGTTGTTAGGGCATTGCGTACGACACGATAAGAAGCTTAATACCCGTTCCCCCCTAATGAACGACGTGTTCTGCCACAGAGACATCGACTACCGAATGATGGGATTAGGAGTAATCAAGTGCACACAGTAAGTCGTTTTAAGAAAGATGTACGAAAAATCGTTCAGTAATGGAAACATGCCAGCGATTGTTGGGTTTGTTATTTAGGTAGGTACCTCAATGGATTTTTGATTATCCTCCTAACATTATCGGTAAGACCGGTGAGAAACTGTAGACTCTGGTTTGGTGATGGATCACGGACCACAATATGGACTGAACTCTGCCTGCCTGGTGTTATATTGTTACATTTAACGTGACCGGTACCTAGCTACTGAAATCAATGCTTTCATATTCAAAATTCCCTTACCTTGACAGGATGACTCCTCGTCTTTTATATATGATGCACTCTATAGCCGGTCCTGAAGAGAATCTTACCAATCTGGGAGTAGTTTTAGGCATAATTGGCATGTCACGATCGACCTTTGACACAATGTTAAGACCGTTGCCAACAAGCACTGACACTGGGAAATCTAAGGCTTCAATGTTAGTATCCTTAATGAATATATATATTTTTTGTACATTACTTGTCTCTTTAAAGAGTAATGATAGCCTATTGGTTGAATTTTGGTCTACCGTATTCAGACTCGCCGCTGGGTTCGATCTAAGCTCATACATTTTTTAGATTAAGTGCTTATATCAATTATTACTTGAAAAAAAAACAGAGAAAATAACTTGACAACTATCCATAAAGTTCTTGAAAGACAGGTATAAAGGCTTGATAATGGTTGAATTAAAGTGGTTTCGATGTACCTAGAATGTATATATTTATTATTTTTTACGCTGAAATCTACTAACATCACATTGGTGGGTACATATCAAAATTAAGGGATTTTCCCATCCCTATTATGGAGTGGCTTGACCCACGTCAACTCGTGAGGTACACCAAACATTGGTAATTGGGCAAATAGTTCTGTAAAGCACAGGAAACTCACTTATTTAGAATCATAACATACAGTAAATTATGATATCTGTTTGTGGTGCTTAGTTACTTACTCTTTACACAAATGTGCTGTTATAGTAGGTACCTACTTGTCATCTGTCTTCTTTCTACGCTAGAAACAGTGTGTATGTCACTATGAGCACAGCCATGAGAGCTGCTTATTTAATTGAATTTAAATTTTTTAGGTCTTCTACAAGCTACAGTTCGAGGACTAGTACATCAAGCTCAATGAGGAAGAGTCAGCTCGCCGCTCACAAACTTTATCCAGATATTACATTACCTCGAAAGGAGTCGAGAATGTGAGTTAAATATATTGAATAAAATAATAAATTATAAAATCAAACAAATTGTAATATGCCTTCCACTGATAAACCAAAGCTGTATTGTCTGGTGATTACTTTCATTTGTGACTTATGTCTATACCTACTGTTTCTCTACTACTCGGTCTATTCGGGCATATCCGTAAATACACGTACATGAATTTAGCTTTTTTGTACTTATTAAGAATTTAAGTTGTTCTATTTCAGTATGTATTTCCCATCATCGTTTCCTGACGAACCCGAAGACATTAAACCATGCAGTGAGACGCAACGACGTCGATGGCAAAACCGCCTTATGCGACTTCTTCATCCACAAGGACGCCATCACTGACTCTGCTTTTAATTACTGTTTTCATATCGAGAACAAATTATAGAAATGCTCATAACATGTTTTGCTTTATAAATATAAAGTAAAATTGTATCTATGAATTTATCTATACTAATATGTAAAGCTGATGAGTTTGTTTGTTTATTTGCTTGAACGCGTTAATCTCTGAAAGTACAAGTCGGATTTGAAAAATTATTTTTGTGTATGATAGCTACATTTATGAGGAACGTTATAGGCTATCAAACATTAGGTACGATACAATTCTTAACGCGGGTAAAATCGCAGGGCACAGGTAGTTTGAAGATAAGTATAAAGCTACAAGTTCTTTACTTCGCATTGCATTAGGTAGGTATGCGACCACGAATCGGATTGCGGGAGAAAATCCACGGAGCCATAGAAATGACTGCAGCCTTAAAATCAAAGTGCCTTTTGATAATAAAATACTATACTTTCTATTAAACAAGCAATCATTGTGTAATAAATTTGTAGTTTCGTGACTATTTTGATTTTACAAGTTATGAAACATTCTCTCCATGAAGAAAGGTTATTATTGAACGTTTCAGTATTAGTTCTTGACAGCATAATTGCTGCCTGCCATTCGCTGGGTAAAGTGATATACCGTGAAAGTAATTCTTCTGACCTTTGGAGTATCAATTTTGCTGTAATCACCAATACAAAGCGAATTAGATACTAAGGAAAAAGTAAAGAGTTCCTACATAATTACTACCTAATTACGATTATTGTTGTTAACAAACAGAGTACCTACCTAATTGACTTTTTACTTCAAAGCTGAATACGGATCAAACCGCAAGTTATAAATATTACTTATGACTGGAGCTGGCATTCTTATCTTGAAGGTAGCGTCCTCAAATCGGGGACATTTGGGTACTCTGATGACATCTCTAACTTCAATAAGCGGTTTACTATGTAGTTAATAAGGTATTATACGGTACTCTTGATGCACTGCTGGGGAGATTATCCCGCATGGCTACCCATACCCGACATCCGAGCATGGTGGCTTGCTTTACCGTTAACTTAATGTACCTCCACACTTCGGTATAGGTTAATACTAGCCTTTACCTTAAATTTATAATCAAGATACAATACAAAAAATATGAGAGCGATGTCTTCCAGACAACCTTGTGATGCAGGAGTTGCTGAAATATTAGGTACTACACTAATACCACAATATAATTATGTAAAATGGTACCCTAAAAGGTAGATTAAAGGTAGTTAAAGTGGCTGGTAGAGCCACGTAATGTAAAGAACATCAAATTCCTAATAATATTTTCAAACATAAGGAGACGAGGTCGTGGGAGAGAGATATTAATTATTTCCACATCGCTAACTTCAAGGTAGGCATATAGATACTATACCTATTTAAATATACTTGTAGAATATCCTATACGGGTTCAGTGCCAACGATCTGGTTACTTTGAAGAGACCCGTTGGACTGTGAGCGTTACTCGCCCGCTCGGCTATGAGTTCATGAGTTCATCCGCTGCCGATGTTCTGGAAACTCGGGCAAGGGCGAATATAAAAAATTGCAACAGGTCAGGTATATAGATACCTATAAAATGTGCTGTGTTAGTAACTTTATTATTTTTCCACATAACTTTTTATAGGAGAAGGAAATCCACAATTTAACAACGCATTCTGAAACCGTACCTGTCATAGTATAGATAAAGTAAACTAATATTTCTATACAGGTCATAGCGGACTATAAGCCGGCAGTAAACATTTACGAGATGTGTACTATCCCTGTGGCATTCAAGGGAAGTCTAATCAAACTTGCAAGTCCGAGGATTTAGAGTCATGGCATTATGTATGGCTCCCGGCTTACGCTGCGTACTACCGAATTACTTATTTGTGTAATCATCATTCTTGTGGCGTACTTAATATAGCTCTAAAATAGTATTTATTTTTCTGTTTAGTATTTTAAATCTATGTCTGCTATTTAGTTAGCTATGGTTTAACGATATATGGAATGTACTCTGATAACTTTAGAGTCTGAAATGCATTTAGATATTTAATTTAAGTAATTCAATGTAGACTATTTCTGCACATGTTAGGTATTTTACAAAAGAATAACCTCTTATGTGTAATGAAAGCTATTTTAAAATTCAGGGATGCTTACACATTTACAATAACAATGAATAGATTTCTTGGATATTAAACATTTTGCAACAAATCGTGGAATTTCGATAACGTGGCTCTCCGATGTTTGCTCGTGACACGTAGGAAATTACTAGTTGAAGCTGCTAAGCAAATATTTCTAAAAGCAAAACAAAATCAGTGGGTACCTTAGGTATATATTATTCATAGTTATTACGTCAAGGAGATAGGATGGGGTATCAATTTTAAACTTTCGCGCCGTTCATTTCCCTTTTCAGGGAAGTTATATTGGACTTTACTTAATTTTTAAAGTTTTGTAAAGTCTATTAACTTTGTATTGCTTATTTATCTGCTACAGGTATCTATAACAAAATACCTACTATATATCTAGACATAACTATTGAAGATAATGATTGATTTATATTCTAAACCACTTCTTATTCCGCTATAAACTGAATTTTATTGAAATTTCGTATTGTAGACTTATTAATTCCAGTCCGGCTTCAGGTCAGGATTACGTCTTAATGGATCTTGACAGGCCTCATGTACCTATTATAAGATTTTTTTTGGCATTTGACATAAACATATTTATACTACATTTTTTACATTTATATTTTTTAAACCTTTATATGTTAAATTATAACATTAAAAAGTTTACTGATTTAACCATGCTCCTTTATTGCTTTGAAGCTTTTGGCGGTTACATAGTTAAAGTCATGTGTTTTATTAATGAATGTGGACGGAACATGTCACATCAAATTGCATAAACGATGTATCGCCCACCTCGGAGAGCACTCAAGGTGCTATATCCTCGTTACACAACTTCGTAGCAGGAACCTAGTCGCACTCAAAGTCATTTTGAGAAATATTAAGCATAGGCAGATAAATTATATGTAAATAGCATAGATATAGGTTATGTATTATTTTATTTGTTTATCAAATCAACATTCCAATCTCAGGGCTGCTGGAAGAAATTTCAGATTGGAATAAGCAGTTTCTAAGTAGGTAGGTACAATCTATGGGTACAATGTTATATATTATGTGTGTTTTATTTTTAAGTATTCAGGGTAGATAAATTATTAAATAAATAAAAGATATAAAAAACCCTTTTTATATTTTTAATGTCTACATCCCTGAATTCGAAGCTAGAATTAACGATAAAATACGACTGCTGCAATCTATTTTTTAAAGTCTACGCTTTTCGAATGTTTTATTTGGCACTTTTAATAAAATATTGACAGGCTAACATACGATACAACAGTAATTATTAAATCAATATTATGTTTAACTCCAAATAAACTGAAATAAAAAGCAAATAGTTAATGTCAGGTAAGCATTTGTTTCTATTTAGCTTTTAAATTCGTAGAAGCCTTTACTCTCGTGATTTTTTATTTACTCGTATTTGCTAGATTCAATGAATAAAATAAAAGATTTCACACACGGAAATCAATGGTGAAAATAAAATGCATGTGCTGTAACATAGTAAATAATTCCTGTGGGAGCTCTGCCATCCGCACTTGCAATAAAACGTACAATGCAATTTAGCCAGTGCTGCGTTGGACCGATGACTTCAGTATAAACGGTCCCACTAACATCTTTTTTTCATCAGATTTACGAGTAGTATAAAGGTTCGTCTTATCGCTTATTTGTTATGGCTATTTAATCATTCACGACGTAAAAAGAAGGGTATAACTGTGCGCTACGTTTTAGACAATAACGAAATTTTCAGCAAGCAAGTTATAATTAATTTAGATAGTAAGTCGCCAAAACTAAACACTAAACTGAAAATTAACCCATGTTATTGGGCCGCTGTCGCGCAATCGACAATTAGGTACTGACACTGTAATGCACCTACTCAAAAACAAGAGAAAATGTATTTATTACATGTCATACATACCAAAATTATTATAGTCAATTGTTGGTACAAAGTAAAGAGCACTCTGAAAAATGTGTGCCCACGACACTAGTGACTTTAATTTTCATCGCACGTACGTATTCGTCAGAGTAGGCCTCACGAAAGTATCTACCTAAAGTTTAAAACAATTTCCAATTTAAATATACCTAATATAAAGCAAATTTACCAAATTCAGTTTAGTGTATTTATGTATTTACGTATATAGGTGACCTACCTTAATCGCCAAACAATAATGCTACGTGGACATATTGTTAAGCTTCGCCTTCTGCGAAATAGTCCAATACAAATCCGGGAAACACGTAACGCAATCTCATAAAATGCAGCGAGGTCCGATTTGTGGGAATAGGATATAAAAATTTCAAAGAGTCCTCTATGTATGTGCGCGCCATGCACTGTCCGCGGTTTATGCATAAAACATGCAAATTGGACCAATTCGCTGTGCGCCTAACATGGATCTCTATAATGCTTAAGTTCAATCGCTTTACACTCTCCTGAAACTCAAGTCCTTTGTTTTTGTTAGTAAAATCGTTTCTACCTCAACCTTCAACTATTTTGCTATAGGTAATAAACTTTCTGCTATAAGGAACTTTCAAATCTTTCCGAGTACATTTTATCCGCGGCTGACTCCCGAAGCTCTGATTGTGCCGACGGACCCATAACTATAATTGGTTTGATTGAAACATGTTCGAATTTTAACAATAACATTATTATAAAATATGTTGCCGTACCTATCTACATACGTAGTAGGTACGTAAGTAAGTACTAAAACCTTTTATTCTTTGTTTGTAATACCTTAAACGATTAAATAATACGTTATAAAATTATCTACAATTGTTAATTAAACATTAACTTACCTTTTAAGTAAGTATCACTAAAGTTGAAAATAATTTTTAAAATAAGTGCATCAAAAATCTGCATCGTTGATGCAATGTATGCATGAGTGATGCAAATTGAATCGCTTCACCGTGTGCCTAAGTTCTCACTTTACAGTTTTATGTAAAACCGAAGGCATTAGACATGTAAATGTTGTTAAAAGCGCACTTTTGCTCAGTACACAGCCTTGTATCATAGAACAACTGTGTCTAATTGCTTTGCAACTCAAATCTTTACAAGCAGAGTGTTTATTAAAATATTAGAAACGGAAATTTTGAAAAAAACTCTCTTATCACTATGCAGTAAAAAAAAATTTAAACATTTTTTACTGTATAGAAAATTACAAAAAAAAACATATATTATCGCAGACACCGGTCATTTGTGAGTGTTTTAGTTGTTCTAACACACTGAGTTACTTACATCAATCATTTGGGATGTGCAACGTGTTTTTTCATGACAGTCGCCCGGAGGCGTGTCTGTCTAGTTCCTTAAGACATCGGGTGCTTACGCGGCCTCGAGCGGGGAGGGGCAGCAGGGATAATTGATGAAGTCGACGTGAGACACCGCCAAGGATAATCTCCAGCCACCTTCGACATGAGAAACTTTATCTCTTGGGTAAAGGTCATAACCTCATACTCATTCCTTTTTCACTTAGTGCCTTATCATACTATAATACTATTTTTTTAATACATGAATTCTAAGCAAGAATAAAAACAATAACCGAATTTACCTTAATCCTTACACTAAAACCTGATGAAGCATCTTAATCTTAATTAGTAATTAGGTTCTTAATATAATTACTTCATAGCAAAACTACAAATGTTCCCGTTTTGTATATACTTACCTATTAGATTAAATGTAATTTAGGGCGTACCTACTTCCGAAAAGCGCATACCGCCGATCGACCTAAAATTTGGTAGACTAACGTATTTTGACCTACTGAACACAAATATTATAACGAAAATTGGCGCAAACGCCATTTTGAATGAGAAATACGAAGGAGAACCTCTTTTCGTTCGGTGTGCATGATCGCTCATTCCTTTGATTTGTCTCACCGAAGGCTGTTTGTTTTTATTTTTTTTTATGATACAGCATACAAAAATACATACAACCTTAAATTTTCACTTCTTTACAATCAACCCTTATTTTTTATTTGTCAACTAAAACTGAAAATAAATTTCCTAGAAATAATGTAGGTATATGGCAAAACAACGTTTGCCGGTTCAGCTAGTAAGTATGTAATATATATACTTACTAAGTATTTATGTAATTCTATTATTAAAAGTTATATTATCGTGTTCTACAAAAAAAACGTTAAGTATCTTCTTATTCCAATTAAAACCATTAAATAATGGACCTGTTCTGTGTGTAAATCATTCGTTCCAAGTTTTTATTGAAAAACTTACAGAAGAGATGGAAATGTGTAGCCACCCGAGATCACTTTTTTCATCTCAGTATATTGTTGTTGAATTTGCGTGAATATCTTTCATTGATAGTTAACGTTAACTTTAAGTGATAGGCTCCAGCATTCTGCATTGTAGCAGCGTGGTGGATTACGCTCCAGGCCTTCCCTGATGTTAGGGAACATGTTGCTTAATCTATCTACTTAGGTATAGGTACTGTTTTCAGGAATAATGAAGGTTTAGCGTTTAACTTAATAGAGCTATATATAAGGCTATAAAGGACATTACAAGACAAAGGCTAGACGGGAAGGATGGTTCATTTGTAGTAAAGCAATGCTTCCGTTTACGATCCGCATCGGTAGCGCTTTGGCACCAGCTCTCCATGCGGCGCTCGTAAACGCCTTGTATTTTATCATGTATATGACCATATGGGAATATCAAAATACCCATATCGTAAACACCTGTAAAATAAACTACATTTTTATGTTGATAATACTATAGCTGAAGCGCGCATAGCCCCGCTGGCAGTGTGAATCGCAAGCGATCACATTGTTAAGCAACGTCGGGCGCGGCCGGT
>DWQK01003266.1:0-11800 GCA_018231225.1 Noctuana stator | reverse complement strand
TCCACACGTCGCTCGACCAGGAGGCTTCCTTCTCCAGCACCAAACTTCGCTCAGACACTTTCAAGGGCGTCCTCACTTGCATGTCGGTGCTACCGTTGAATAGGCTACTGTTACTCGGCAGCGATAATGGTACTATCAGTCTGCTTTGCTGATTGTTAATTGTACTCTAGTATAGTACGCGACAGGTTGACATGGCAACTTTCTAGTGATGTGGCATTACGTACCTACCTCGGTTTATATCGATATTTTTTTCCACGAAATAAGAGTAACATTAATTAAATAAGGTTTATTGTAAGTAAAATGAAAATGAATCAGATTTATTCACTTTAGGCTATGTTGGTACAAGCACTTACTGTTGATAAACAGACAAGTAAATATTTAAATAATTTTCATGTAGATAAGGAATGAGCCAGTAAGAAGATTTACAACTGTTTTCTTATAGAATTAGAATATTTTATTCGTCACAATCGATAATCAAGATTAAAATCGATAAACGCGGTCGATTTGGGCTCGTGCAGTACCAATACTGCGGAACGCGCGGGTGCCGTGCGGCGAGCGGGGTGCGGGGTGTCCCCCGCGCCTCACCTCACACCGCGATCGCCATGTTAACCTGTTGCGGATAATGTGTGTTTAAATGCATACACGTCTTATTAAGAAAAACCTTTATACTACTAAACAACAATTAAATAATAAAGCGGTACGAATAAATGTTTCACATGATATGTAAAACATTACAATAATATTTCATTGGATCGTAAAAAAATGAGGTTGACATTAAATTACGTCAAAATTATATAAAATAAATGGCCGACTTATTAAGTTAGATAATTTTAAGGTTACAATTTGAAACATAGTCGGGATTTCTGTTTTGTTTTTTTAACTATTACTCTTATGAAATTGTTGTGTGAAAACTTTCGAGGTGTTTACTACCAAGTATTGCAAACATGAGGCATGGCGTTTAGGACGGTATTAGAAATGCTTTAAATATATTAACGTGTCTTCTAAATAATATGTAACACAGTCACGATACAGTACATAGTACAGTACAGTACATCAGTACATAAAAATTCGAGGAGTAAATGCGGGTATATTTTAATAATTTCAGGTTCATGTTGTAGGGGCTTAGGTATTAGGTATAGGTATAATAATATAGGTCTTTATACCATTAACAATGATATAAAATTTGTAAAACTCCACTAATTAAAATGAATTATAAGTAAATGAATAAGTATGATCTCCTTATATAAAGCAAATTATTTTAACCGAATTGGCAGTTCATTTGGACATATGTTTACGAAATACGGTCACTTTACTTTTCGCAACCATTCCTATTTAGTTTAAGATAATTTAGGTTTTATTAACAATACTTTAAGGTTCAAATCACATTGTATAGTTTACTGGTAAGAGTAATTTTGTTTATGATCACGTGTTTATTGTAAAGAAGTACAAAAGATTGTTACCAAAGAGATTTGTAAATACACGCTGTTTACATGCCTGTATTTATAAAAGGGTAAACGACTTTTTGCTTAAGTAGCATGTATATAGTGGAAGAATTAATTAAACGGGGGTTTCTACTCGTATCAAGTACCATAATAATACGTAATATTAGTTTCATTCTTACTTTCATATTTTTTCATTCATTCCATTCATTCAGTAGCACTCTCTCAAAGTAATGAATAAAATTATAAAGTAACAGTTTTTACGACGGTGTCATATTCATAATAAAATATAATTCAATATTGTTGTGAACAATTGCCTTTTAAATTGAATTGAATCTATTACTAATATATAAAGCTGAAGAATTCGTTTGTTTGTTTGTTATTAGAAATTACGTTACAGATATGAAATTAAAGAATAAAGCTGGTATAATAAAGGCCCTGCTCATAGTGCTCATACCTATTACACTGTCTCGATATTAAAAGTGCAATAAAAATAGTAATCATGTATATAAGGTAATTATTTAATACATATTTGTGGGAAAAGTTTATGACACAGTATTTCTCAGTCACAATTTTATTTTTTAATTTATTTAAATTGTACCTCATGCTCATTACTTATGGTTACGAGTAAGTTAGTTATTTTTTGCTTACTTTTTACGATAAATAATCTTGAAAGAAATAACTATAAACGCATAATAAGCGTAATAATATAAATTAAACATAATAAAAATAAATAAAATTAAACTATATCACGATTAATTATATTACTTTTCGCGTAAGCATTCTTAGTCTGTCTTCTTAATATTTTTGCTTTTGGAATATTTAGTGAAAAACAGCTTTTTTATTATTAAGTACGTTAATAATTTTTTTACCCTGTTTACGTTAAAAATGGTAATTATATCTCGAAATCTAAGCATGTATGTGTGTATCTATGATTATAAGCGGGTGCAATAAATCAATATGGAAATATCGAATAAATATTAGGAGATGTGGTACGAATGTGTAAATGGCATATAACGACGTTATATAACTTCTGATGCGTCAATGTTACTGCGCATTGTTGATAAATAAATGCTCCATTATAGATAATTGGTTTACCAATAGTGCGTTAACGTTACGAAAACAACCTAAGTATTAGATTGATATGTGGACAATGTATTGTACTTGTGACAATACGTCATGTAGAGTAGTAGGCTTTTAGAGAAGGGTTTTAGATGTTTTGAAATCGAATGGAAAATTAGTGATACAGATAAATAAAGTATAATTAAGTATGAATGGCAGTTTATTAATTAAAAATATTGTTTTTTAAAAAAAGATCACAACTTATAAAGACATGCGTATCTATTATTATGTTGGTAAGCATGTTAGCGAAAATTAGTTTAATTTTGGCGCTGAAATAAATTTTTTTTTTAATGTGCAAGATATTAAAAAAACACTGAAAACTGGAAAATGTAGAAATATTCATTCAATTAATTTTTTATTAAATTGTCAATTTTTGTAGCTTTTGTTATACAATTATATCAGCAATTATACTATATTTTCTTTTGTGGTTTGCTCAGAAGTGTCCTTTTAGAAGGTTTATAGCTAACTTTATATGTTTTTTATTACAATAATATTTATAATATCCAGTCACTCGGAAATCTAAAATGCTCTAAAATGCGTGCCGTTGAAAATGTATCATAATATAAAAGTATGATGTATCATAGTGTAATTATACAAGTTATATTCAGAAGTCCGTAAAATAAAGTGCAATTTTTATAGTAGTGTAATAAACACTTCATTGTAATTATGTGAAAACCACAGTTTTATAAATATGCACACAATGTTGTCAGTAATAAATAAGTTATGAAAGGTATTTTTTTGGAATAAAATTATTTTTAAACTGTTTCTTTGTTTTTTCTTTTCGTTGAATAAAGTCTAGAGATTCTTTATTTTAAAATTATTATTAGTAGTTAGTCAGTCGGGTCAGCCAGTATTGAAATAAAACTGACTACCTGACTACAAACTGAAAAGCAAACATTTGTTTTAGACTATTAGCTTTTAAGTCGATAATAATTATTGGAAGATATGAGAAAAAGGATTCAAGTTAATTTTATGTTTTTAACTTGACACAGTTTGATTAAGAAGAAACGTAAAAGAAGTAATTACACACTGTCACAATACACATCAAAATTAAATAGGGAATGTATCTGAATGTGGCTTTTGCTTTTTAAAGATAGCTATATTTTTAAAGATAGCTATTTATAGAAAGCTAATTAAAATGCCGCACAATACGCGACGGCGCTCAAGTACTTCGCTCCTGGGCACAAAAAGACCGAGTATTCAACATGCCAATGCAGAAATATCTGAACTTAATCTTCTCAAAGAGGAAACTCATACTGGCGATCATTTTCTTACACCAGCGCAGCTAGAAGTTGTTTATCGAACAAACGTCACTACTGGACTAACAGAAGACTTCGCAAAGGAGTTGCTGGAACACAACGGACCCAACGAGCTAAGAGAACTTCGAGGCAACAGTTACTGGAAAATCTTTCGACACAATCTATTTGGCTGGTTCCAGTGTGTGCTGTGGTGCGGAGCCATACTTAATTTCATCGGTTACTTTGCTGCCGATGTCATTGACCCAGGCCATGAAGGCGGACATTCAGCTGACGACTACCTTTACCTAGGATGTGTTATAACAGCAACTATAGTGGGAACAGGACTATTCGGATTCTATCAAGAAGCTAGAAATCTAGCTGTTATGAGTGGATTTGAAAAAATGGTCCCTCCCAATACAGTTGTGATCCGTGACGGAGTAAAAAAGGTAATACCAAATAGCGATGTTGTTTTAGGTGATATCGTTGAAATGACTGGTGGTGAAGTCGTACCAGCTGACGTTAGAATACTTACAAGTACTAATTTTAAAACAGATATGTCTTCCTTAACGGGCGAGTCAGAACCTATTAAGCATCGCCCAGAGTGTACAAACGCTAATCCACTAGAATCTAAAAATATGGTGTTCTTTGGGTGTCCTATTACAGAAGGCATTGCTAAAGGCGTAGTGGTTGCCACTGGAGAACTGACACAAATAGGCAAAATTGCTGGACTAGTTACTGGCTTAGAAAAAGAAGAAACACCTATTGCTAAAGAAATAACACATTTCATAAAACTAATTTGTGGTGTGGCGTTTACATTTGGATTCATATTTTTCCTTATGGTGCTGTTTATCCAGAAAAGTTGGCTATCTGCGTTACAGTACATGCTAGGAATAATTTTAGCCAACGTACCTGAAGGGCTAATTGTAACTTTGACAGTTTGTATGACTTTATCGGCCAATCAGTTAAAAAAGAAAAACTGTTTGGCGAAAACTTTACAGGCTGTGGAAACTTTAGGTTCAACGTCTTGTATATGCTCTGACAAAACTGGGACACTAACCGAAAATCAAATGAATGTTTCCCATTTATTCTGCAATTATACAATATATGATAAAACTGATCACGCACACGTATCAGACCGTACATATTCTATCTTGAGCCTTGCAGCATCTCTCAATCTTAAAGCTGAATTTTCCCATGATACCCAAAATTTACCAATAGAAAAGAGAAAAATAATTGGTGACGCTTCCGAGTCAGCTATTCTGCGTTATATGGAAATAAATCGTTCTGCGACACAAACTCGACAGATGAACCCGAAGGAAGCTGAAATACCATTTAGTTCAGCGTATAAATATCAAGTAACAATACATCAGATGCAAGCCACTCGTAGTTACTATTTAATAATGAAAGGTGCTCCTGAAATAGTCTTAGAGTACTGTACGACAGTATTGACAGAAGAAGGAGATCAACCTATCAGTCCTCAAGTGAAAAAAGAGCTTAAAGCCAATTTTATTAAATTAGCCAATATGGGTGAAAGAGTGATTGGATACTGTGATTATTATTTACCCATAGAAGCCTATCCTCTTGGTTATAAATTTGATACACAGCAACGGAACTTTCCTGTGGAAGATTTGAGATTTGTTGGAGCCGTTTCTATGATCGATCCACCTAGATATGAAATTGACAAATCTATTGCTTTATGTAGACAAGCAGGCATAAAAGTTATTATGGTAACTGGTGATCATCCTGTAACAGCTTTAGCAATATCCCGTCAGTGTGGTACTATTACACAACCTACAGCTTATGACTATGCATTTGAACATCATATCGACTTAGCTGATATACCACCCCATATCAAAAGTCAGTTTAAGGCTGCAGTTATAACTGGAGATGATTTAAGAAAAATGAGCATTAATGATTTAAAGGCAGCTATGAATAAATATACTGAAATCACATTTGCTAGAACAAGTCCTCAGCAAAAGTTGTTTATTGTTGAAACTTATCAGGCACTAAAGCATGTAGTGGCGGTAACAGGAGATGGCGTCAACGATTCGCCAGCATTAAAGAAGGCAGATATCGGTATCGCTATGGGCATTACTGGAACAGAGGTGTCCAAGCAAGCAGCCGACATGATACTTTTGGATGATAATTTCGCATCCATTGTTCTGGGCATACAGGAAGGCAGGCGTATATTTGACAATTTGAAAAAGACAATAGCGTATACGCTTACGTCGAATACACCAGAAATGATGCCATTTGTATTATACGCTTGCTTGGGTATGCCGCTTCCTATGACGCTGATACTGATATTAGTAGTCAATGTTGGAACTGATCTTTTACCTGCGATGAGCTTAGCCTATGAGACTTCTGAAGAGGATATCATGTCGATACCTCCTCGCAAGCCCACAGATCACCTCGTGAATAGAGTTCTAATTTTCATGGCCTATTTTCAAATAGGTTTTATACAATTCTTCGCAGGCATGTACGCTTACTTTGTGGTATTTGCTGAGAGTGGATTCTTTCCATCCAGTCTGCTTTGGACTCGTGAATCGTGGGAGTCACTTTCTACTGAAGTTAAGGATACCTTAGGCCGTGATTGGGGTTATCTTGATAGAAAGAGGGTTGAGAGACGAGCTCAAACAGCATATTTTGTTGCTATTTGTTGGGCTCAGGTATCCGACGTGATTATTTGCAAAACTCGTCGGATTTCCCTCATTAAGAAAGGGATGAGTAACCATGTCTTAAACTTTAGTATTTTAGTGGAAATGGCCTTAGCGTTAATAGTTACGTATACTCCTATTTGTCATGAGGTTTTCAGCACGGAGTCTTTGCCGTGGCATGACTTTTTGTTAGCGTTGCCGTTCTTCGTACTTATGATTGCAGGCGACGAATTGAGACGATATCTTATCAGAAACAACTTTTCGAAATGGATCGAAGAGGAGACATATTTCTGATTTTGTTTTTTTAAATGTGAAATAGTAAGTTATTTATAGTTTATTAATTTATATTAAGAATAACTAATTTATCTAAAGATACTATTTAGTTTTCAAAACCAATATTAATATTTATTTGTTTTTATATAATAATAGGCCTCTACTTAATTGTTTGACGCTTTAAAAAACAAAATGTATGATTTTGTTTTGATTCTTTAGTTATTATAATTACACATTTTAAAACAAAAGAGGATATGTCTTTTATTATATTCGCATTTAGATACAACTAATTACAAAATAAGCTGGAGCCAGCCAAACTCTCATATAAAATTCAGATCATATGTTACCTATTAAATCAACAATTTAATGAGTAGTGTTGCCATGTGTATAGGAGATAATGTTCTGAACCTATCCAATTTAGTGTTATTTAATAAGAAAGGTAGGCCGACTCGCGAATGGAACTAGCGCAACTGAGGTTTGCAACACGCGGATGTAAAGATAGCCATTCACAGGGAGATTTACAATCGAAAAATGTCGCGGATAGGCTGTTGATTTCCTAAGTAATTACCGTCTATATTTTTAAATATTAGGAACCTAAGTTAGTTAAATAGTAAGTTGAATAGTCAACCTAAAGTAGAGGATTTAACATTTAGTACATTTACAAAAGCTTGTGGTATACCTATAGCCTATAGGTACCATTGGTAACCGGGGTATACTCTCAACGGCCACTTCTAAAACGGGCACCACTGGTGGACGTTAGAACAGTTCATTATTTTTTCCAACGGCCACCAGTGACGGATGTTGGGACGTTAAAAATAATATTTGTCTCAACGTCCACCACTAAACTGCCACCACTGGGGGCCGTTAGGACTAACAAACCGGTAGACATTGGTAATAGCGTGACGCTTAAATACTACTTCTATGCCGACTGTACTGTACACATACACACACATACAATTTATACTTAAACATATTTATTTTGTGCAGATCAATAATTTTTTCTTCATCTTTGTATTGTCTTTGTTTTGTGTGTGTGTGTGTGTGTATGTGTTTGCAACAAGTTTCTGTTTGTTTCCCGTTGTCTGTCCCACAGTAGCTATCCTTATTCTTAATCTATAACGAATGATATGTTGTCGGCTCGGCACATGTGGGGGCGCGGTCAGTTCTCGGGCCGCGTACCTAGGCTAGGTTACCTCTATTACTCGTGGTTATCTAGCACCGCACTGACCCACATTGCGCCCAAATGTATTTGGGTAGGTTCCCTTAAGTAGCGTAAATGATCGATCACATATAAGTATAGCTACTATACATAATAGTTAGTTACTTTACGAGTCTGCCATACTAGCTGTGCCTCCCGGTTATACCCGCGTTAAGAATTGCAATGTAACGCTTTATAGCCCATAACCTTCCTCGATAAATGGACTATCCTACATTAAAAAGATTTTTTAAAATCGGTCCAGTAGTTTCTGAGATTTGCGCGTTCAAACAAACAATCAATCAAACAAACTTTAGTTTTATATTATTAGTATAGAGTAAAAATAATTACCTATTGTATTTTAAAAGATTTACGAGTATCTCAGATTACGTATGCAATATGCACCTACTTATAACTCGCTCACCAACAAAAGGGATTGACTGTACCTATTATTAACTATTGAAATGAGCTTTACGTATATATAATAATATAATCTAAGCTTTTTCTGGAATAAAATAAATAAATACTGATAAATCAGTATTTATTTATTGTTTGTCCGCTATAAATTTGACCGTGCCCTTTCATTCCTCATGATATCTTAAATTATATAAAAGGGCTAGAATTTTACAACCGCAATAAGTTATATCGTGCTAATGGACCAAGTGACCTTAACAATACTTCTAATAGTTTTGTCATGTCTTTATCCTTGTTGATATCATTCAGAATCTGTGACCTACCATTTTATCTGTACAGGCTACCTATGATATGAATAAATAGATATAGATACAACGTATTTATCTACTATGTTGTGTCCATATACCTATCCCCAATTTAATTTAAATTGTGTGTATGTCTTTGTGCCTATTCTTGAGGCTACGAGTATCTTCATTTTCTTTTCGTATCTAATTATTATGCAAAGTATGTAGGCCGATATCAACAGTAGCTTATCTTACTAGTTCTCGAAAGAATATACCTACCTATAGATGTGGCGAAATGGAGCAAATGTCCAAACGATAGGTATCATGCATGAGTGGTGCATACTGCATGCCCTGTCCTCCGCGCACTGCTTGTGACTATTGCATCAGTCCTTGTGAGAGTTATGAGTCATGTTAATAAACGGACTTTGCTGTTTGATGCCTTGTAGGTTTCATATTTTATAAAGGGCAGGGTTAAGTCTGTACCTATTTAGAGATACCGACTACTCTGGTTAGATACTTTTTTATTTAATTTGGAGAACAAATGAAATAACTCCATTTAAAACTCAACATTTACGACATTGTATTTTTTTATTACTTATTTATTACTTTTTTATTATTTATTACATAGATGCTTATGTTCCTGAGCCATCTGAGCCCTAGGACTTTAAATCCTTTTTTTTAGTGCTTTAAAATCTTGCAATATGTATCAGTCAATTATTTTTCTTTATGTAGGTGGGTAAAGGTAACATATCGCGCTACTTAGTGCTATAAGAGATATACAGTAGCTTTACTGTGGTGTCGTGCAACTAAGTAACGTATTGAGAATGGAGACCTAGTTATATAATCATATTTAATGAGGCAAACAATTTTCTTATCGAAAAAGGCAACCAAATAACTTAACATTGATCGGAAAAGCTGGCACTATTTAGGCAGGTACATACTTAATGCTACCGCCTTTTACAGCATTGCCACCGGAATGCGCAATCAGCGCGCAGTTCAAAATAAACCTAGTTTTCACGAGATCGATAACGCGTATTTAAACGTTTTTCTTATTTATATATTTTATTTAATCACGTAGAAGAGTGAAAATTTAAGGTTATAAGTATTTTAACATGTTAAATCTTAAAAAAATATGAATACCAAAAATTTGTTAAAAAAACAAATACGAACAAAAAATATAATAAAATTCGGTTGGTCGGCCGTTTCGGGGGAGTTTGACCACAAACACTGTGATACGAAATTCTTATATGCCATATTAGAAAGATATAATAAATGATTTCTTGCATGGAATCTGGATCACTTTGTTGTATAGTATGTGTATGTGTTAGCTGCTTGGAATTGCAGTTTGTGCTTTTGCAGCTAAGACATTGAACGTCTTTCCCAGAGGTTTTACAACTTGTAATAATTATATGTTTCAATCGAACTCAGGATATCTCGAGTTCCTTCCCAAGGTATTCGGAACATCGCCATTCTCGTTAAGGAAATATTTAAGCTAAGGAAAATATTAAGCAGGTTTATGTGTATTAGGTAGTTAGTCTTACTAACCTAGTACGTAAAGATACATACAAAATGCTTTTGTTCAACGATGTCTTATCCATAATCATACCTACGTATATTAATGATGTTAAATCCATCATTGGTTGATGCTAGAACCCTAAATAGCTAGAAATGGTTATGGTCAATCAAAGCGAGTCCAGCATAAATAGATTGTCTAATTTGTGTATTAACTCTCGTCATCAATATATCTAAAATAGATTTTATCTAAGGGTTTATCGACAGAAACATATTTCGCCAGTTCTATATAAGGACATAGCGAAATGTTCCGTCCGCTTTACAATTTGCCAGTATTCGACCGGCTAACCGGCTGTTCCAATTGAACCTGACACATCATAACTCAACACATAACTGAGGAAAAGTTGCAATACTAACCCTAAGACACATAATATTATGCTTTCATGCGTTAAGTTTCGTGGGACAAGTATCTAGTGGGTCCTTGGTTGCGAAATGTGTATCAAGTGCGCTCCACTCGCGCGCCTCCTTTACCTTTATATAGCATGCGAGTGGACCATATACCACATGTGTTTCCGACCTCCTGACGACCGCACGCACCGTCATGTACGCTAAGGTAAACCCATAATCAAATTAAATAACCAATAAAATTATTAAACGACAAATATTTTACTGATTTGCACCAAAATCTCCATAATATAATATAATAGATTATAAAAAGTTTAATAACCTATAAAATATAAAGCCTTTATAATTATTATCCTATAAAACCAGGATCGGAATACATTATTATTCTATATTGCGTATTCCTAACGTTTCATTTGTCCAGTGCCTAATCGTATTGTGTAGAAAGAAGTAAAGTCTCTCTAACACTTCTAACCATTTCTAAGGTATTAATTGCCACGGTTGCAACCAGTGGCGATAATTACACGTTGGTCACCAGTAGGTATTCAAATCTTGCCACTGATCTAGTTGTAACTTTTAACCACTATTTGTGCACTATTATTGGATGCAAACATTAAAGTACTTACTCGTACTAACTTATATAAACATGTAAAGTACAAAAAGCTTTAAAAGCTCAAACAATAGCCTTTTTTGCATTAACCTTTGGACCTAATTTCAATACAATAACTGATCTACGTATAGGAACTTATGGTACGTAGTTGTTATTGTTCGATTCATACAAGGGTTGAATAATTGCGATTGTTTGTCTTTTCGATGTTCTTGTCTGTAATAGGACTCGAGATTCTAGTGGTTACCAGAATGTCTTTTCGAAGTGAAATCATGTCTTTGGATGCCTATGGTATTACGACAAAAGGTATAAGAATGATGCAATTATTTGTTTATTGTAATGTCCAGTTATTTATGTTATGCTGCGCGTGCGCGGTGGCGGCGGCGGCGCCCGGTATCTACGACGGTTACGGCTATGAGCCCGCGGTTGCCGCACCCTACGCGCACGCCATAGCGGCTCCCGTAGCGCACACGATAGCTGCGCCTGTCACCCATTACGCTGCGCCAGTCGCCCATTACGCTGCGCCAGTCGCCCATTACGCTGCGCCAGTCGTTAAAACCATCGCAGCACCGGTAAGTTAACATTTGGCTTCAACCCTTTTTATGCCCCACTGCTGGGTACGGGTCTCTCCCCACAACCGGGGAAGGCTTGGAGCAT
>DWQK01003265.1:0-11802 GCA_018231225.1 Noctuana stator | reverse complement strand
AGCATCCAAAGGGGCTTAAAAATAAATGTGTCACAAACGTTACAATAACGCTCTACCTATTGGGATTTACTTACATTTTATCTACTGCACGAAAATAAATGACACCGAACACTTGGCAATAGATAATTAATAATTCATTGCAAACGATAAAAAGTTTACACGCTTAAAAAAAGTAATAAAATCATAATTAAATTAAATGTACCTACCTATAATAAAACCGTAAACTATCTAAAGCTACAAGTGAAGCTTTAGTTAGTTTGCATAATGTTTAAAGCTAACATTAAAAAAATTTGCAAAGTGCTTACTTACATTAGTATGAAGGAACAAGTTTTAATCTGTTGAGAGCCATGCCTTTTATACCCATACCAGTACGGGCCAAGAAGCATAATAATACTCTGTATGAGAAAAAACTTGAAGCATTTATTACTATACTTACTTTTTGTTTTGATCAAACGTGACTTACTTTTTAATGACATAAGCGAAGCCATATTTCTAGTCTCTTCATGTGAAGAGTCCTATTCGCGTTGTTTAAAAATCTATAATTTTATTTTAGGCAAATACAGGTGAAGACGTCGAGGTCGTGGACGTTTAGAGATCATTAACTTCGTAAAAAGGTGCACAGCAATATATATTTGTTGTAAAAAATTGTATTGTAATACAACATGAATGTATTGTTGTGTGTGTATGTATGTGTATGTAGTGTTGTTGTATTGTAATACAACATGAATATTTAAATAGAACAAAATAGATATTTTTATAAAGATATCTGCAGAGCTTGTTTAAGTCATAAGTCCCTATTTATAATAATATGTAAAAATTAGTAAACCATTAGCTTACGACAAGTATGTATATAGATGAAAATGCTTTATTTTTTGTATGTGTAAAAAAATGCATACCTACCTAGGCCAAAATAATATGAAAACGAGAGAAGATATTAAGGAAATAGATATGTAGGTAATTTAATAATTTTTATAATTTTAAATTATCTCATGTTTATGAAATCTGTTGATACTGATAAGAATAAATTGAGTTTTTTGTAAATTTTACAATAATGCTCAACTTTATCAAGAAAATAATGTAACTAAGATCTACATTTTATCGACAAACTTGATCGTTCAGTTATATTTTCCCATGCATGTAGGTCATGGTTATCAACTATTTTAATTTGAAATAATTATTTAACCTAAAGGAATATATTATGCACTTTATTACGGGAATTTCAATTTCTCGGTGCTCTGGATTTTCGATTATAGAGTATCTAATTGTATTAGGGCCGTTACAAATGTGTGGAATAATATAATTAATAAGTGCTTAGATAATGTTTTAAAGCAAAAATATGAGAAGATAACTTCTTTACCAATGTTTATTGAAATTATTTTACTCTTTCAACCATATAAAAATACTTTCAATGTCTCTTTTGCTGTAATACGTGATGTGCATCGGAATATTTTATATTCTCAACAAGTTTTATGTCAAGCGCCTGTTTAAAATGCATGCTGTAACATACAACTGCGCTTTATTTTTAATTTCTGACAGGCAAATGTGAATTTGAATCTGTGAGTAATAAAAATTAAAATTGTGTTCGGTTGTGATTGGATCCAGGAACCTGGGAACTATTGGAAACTAAAAACTTCGTTAATACCTAAAGATAACATTAACAATCAAAGATTCAGACTGTAACGCAGTTCACAGTTTTCAATAAATTTCCCAAAATTTATGTAGTCACTTGTGTAGAATCCAAATGATGTGATGTGATATGGATTCTCCTGAATCTAATCTACTACAAAAGAGCATATAAAAATCTAAAAAGACTTTGTGTAGGTATACATATAGTATTAGGAAGCGGCGTAAATTGAGGTGGGGGGTTTGAGGTTTGAGGTCAACGGAGCCTCCCCATTAAAGCACTGCGGCTGCGAGTATTTGTTTGTAAAAATAAAAATAATATTTTTAATTATTAATCAAAACATATGACTAATAGGTTGGGGCTTGGACGTCCCATCGACATAAAGCTACTTTTGAAAAATTAGCTTGTTTGATAGTAATAAATGAAAGAACATGTAGGTACCTATTACCTACGGGATCCCTATCCCGTACCATTAGTTAAACCAATGCATTGCAAGATCTAGTATTACATGGTGTTCGATATTGATTAGTTAACTTGAAACCTTTTTGAATTTGATATTTGGAATCGATTACTAATTTTGCAGTTCCGTTGTGCTACACTCACGGGATAGTCGTTAGCCTTGAACACTATCTTACGAGTAAGGTAATTTTTACGTCTGATGATAAAGATCTCAGTTATAGAATAAAAACCAACTTTATTTCATTTACGACGTAAATTATATAAATAACTAACTAAATAATTATATAAATAACATGATATAAATAAATTAAATGACAATTTACGTTTGAACTTACATTAAAGGTGCTTGGGTAAAATCGATTGTTAAACATAATAATAAGGGAACAAAAATGGGACACTGTAGTCCAGGTATTTGGCAAGTTCAGCTTCTAGGGCCTCGAAGTAAGTGCCTTGAGGATCGTACTTTTGTCTGAAGGCAGTATATTCGTGGGGTAATTTCGTCTGCAATCCCTTGAGAAACTTCGCGTAGCGTTCTTTTTGCGGGACATTACACCTGTTACATGCTTTTTTTACAGAGTCTTGGATATTTCCTGAAAGTTAAATATAACATTACATTGGTAACTTTTATTATTATAAAATGTTGTGTTTTATGTGTTTATCAGAGTGATGACTACTCGTATATGACAGTGCATTTAATAATAACAACAAATGGCACATGGATTTAATAATATTAGTAACAGTATAACAAGACGACTTGTGCTTAGACAATGGCGTAGACAAAAGAGAGAGTCGCTCAATGACATTAATGACATTTGATATTAATGTCAAGCTAGGGACGTACCCATAACAGTTAATCTAATATAAATTTGTTTGTGTCTAATATAAATTGCTAAACAATAATCTAATATAAATTTTCAAAATTTAATTATTTCGAAAACCGTAATGCAAAAAGTTTAAAGTTTAGTCAGTACAACTGCAACTGTTTTGTTGTCTTTGGACAACTAGTTCTTGGGGTTAAGAGACGCTTTTTAATTACTTACTCCTAAAACTTTCCGTTAAAGATGTGCAGGGTTTCCTCTCCAGGAAGCAGTCGACGTAGCTCTGTAGAGTGGGCAGGTCTTCAATCACCGCATCAATATCTACGTAGTCGTTTTCGGTCTGGTAGTAATATGACTCCGCTGCAACTAATCCCATCACTGCCGCTAGAGAAAGGAGAAGTTTCATTTTGGATCGGCTGTAAAAATAAAAAGTATCGAAAAAATAAACAATAGAATTTCAATAAAAGACTAAAGCAAAACAACCAGGACTTTGTAGACTTTTTTCCTTTTCTAACTTCAAACACCAATAAACAAAGGCCATTAAAAATTGCAATAACTTATTACATAAACATTATTACTTACATTATATTTTATTAAGAATTTGTAGATATTGGACTTCGTGTGATCGTGGAACCACCACCAAGGTCGATATCCGACTATGTAGTTAAAACGTGTTGTGTTTCGGATAAAAAAACTTGAATACCGGCAATAAATCTATATTAACTAAATATATCTATCAGCTATAAGTGGTATAACTTGTAAAGTCCAACTGCAGAGTTACCACCACCAATCTCATAGTACAAACTAGCGACTTGACAATAACGACATAACAACGCCGCGTGGGAGTTCTGTCTGCGTCATCATCCTCTTATATAAAAAATCTTTAAAACCAATAATTATAACTGGCGTAGCGAAAAAAAAACCGACTTATATTGTTTTCTCATGGATTCCATTGTCAGAATTGCACCAAATTAAAATTGGACCAAACGGGAAGCATTAGCTTTCAAATAAAAAAAGAATCATTCAAATCCGTTTACCCAATCGAAAATTATGAGGTAACAAACATAAAAAAACTATTGAATTGATAACCTCCTCCATTTTTTTTAAGTCTGTTAAAAATAAAATATGTCATTATTTTACTTATCATATTCGTTATCAGCGCGTTTAAATAAATACATGTAGTTATAAAAGTTCAGATAAATCGGAGACATGGGTTTAACCGACCACCCATACTCGTATCAGTACGCTCATGACTCTGGCAGACTTAACTTGTTTTGAAACCCATCAGGAAGGCTAATACAGACACTTTTTCTAGGTATAAAAAGCTATCTTGCTTTAAAAAAAATGATCAAATGCTTTGTAATGCTTATACAGTAATAATAAATTAATAAAACCTTGACTTCTTGACGTATTCATAATTCTCTTCTTATAATTCTAATTGCAGTAAAAATATGGAAAAAGAAAATCAAAAGAATTTTCAGAAAGGAAATAATTTATTAGAACAGTATTATGTATAACATCTTTTTTTTATTTTTGTTTTGTTAATTTACTTGGTTAAGCGCAATATTACCATCAAGTCCTTTAAAGTAGCATTTTCGAAGTCAGTTTACTTTTTGTACAAGTAATACAAGCGTTGATATATAGGATTGCTGACTTCCAAGTATTGGGAGAGCACTGCTTCAAGGCGATCAAAGTAAATGCCCTGAGGATCGTACTTTTGTCTCAAGTTCCAGTATTCATGAGGTACTAGGGTACGTAAGGCCCACAAGAACTTTGCATAGCGCTGTTTCTGAGGCAAGTTGCATCTGTCGCAGGCTCTTATCACTGAATCTTGAATTATTCCTGAAATGAATATAAGTACGTATAATTAACTTAATACATCAAAATATTTAGGCATAGGAGAAAAATTTTTTTTCATTGTTTTTTTCTAATAAAAAGAAAAACATGAGGTATGAAAAATATCCAAACTAAAATCAAATAATTTATTTGTTTTGCTTTTTTTGTGATAAGACAGACTGTCTTTGTGGTGATAAGAGGAATTAAATACGTACCTACCTATTGAAGTTAATAAGTTTGTTTTAAAAGCATTATTTCTCACAAAGTATCGATATCATATCGTAGGCGATATCATAATGTACATACTTTTAAAGTGAGATAAAAAATATTTCAACTAGTACTAACTCTTATAACTGAAGGTGAGTGAAGAACAGGGCTGCCGATCCAAAAAGCAGTCGAGGAAGCTCTGCAATGTGGGCGGGTCTGCAAGCACGGCATCTACGTCGATGTAGTCATTCTCCGTCACGTAATAGAACGGCTCGGCCACCACCAACACCACTGCTGCAGCCATGAGGAGTACGCACTTCATATTCACCTAAACATTCAATAATGTATATGCGGGAGTACCGAAGAAGCTGCCTCAACTGAATTTACGAGTATCATGATGATAAATCCGTCATCATCTAAAACTAATTTCTGATTATTATTTTCTTCAAATCGCTTAATAATAAAAGCGAATTACTTATGATATTATATTTTATTCAACGAAACACACAATAACTTACATCTAAATAAACAATATAAAATTATAAATAATAATTGTAAAAAGAAAATTTCTTCTAATATGCCCGCGTCAGGCATGGTTCCCAAAACGCTGGCGGCGTTTCCGCGCTGGACGGCAATACTCAATCTTTGAGCAAAATACCCGCCAGCTCTTGGGTCACCAGAGACAAGGATAAGCCTAGTCGACATTTCTGACATGAATTACTTATGTATATATTTCTGCTCAGATATAATAAAATTTAGATTCCGGTTGCCTTTAATCTTAATCCTTATTGACAACACCCGTTTTCCTGCTAGACTTAGTGTATAAAAAACACACATAATAATAGTAGCCTAACTGTGATATTTTATTCCTATTAAATAAATAGCATAGTTATGAGATACTGAATAGTTCTTACCTTTTATTAAACCTTCTTTCAAATCAAGTAGATAAAAATACTTATTGCACCGCGGGAAACTGCGATACATATTAAAGTTTCTTCATAAACAACGGTTTATATATGTGCTGAAATCTAGTTTTTATTTAAAAAAAAAATAACCTAAGTATTTTATATCAGTTTAATCTTGTGCAAGATTAATTAAAATCAACTACTACACTTACATACGTGCATATGTAATTGTAAACTAGGAAATGCAAAACATTTTTTACATAAGTCACTATTAAATGTAATTATTAAATACGTATGAGGAGTTAAAAACAAAACAAGATTAAGAAATTAATTTGTTTTTAATAAAACAGACCGTTTTTCCAACTGAGTTGTAGATCGTGTTAAGGTGAAGTGCATTGTAATAATATGTGACGCACTCGATTGCCATTTTGAGAAAATTGCATTTAAAGCTTTGGTACCTCAATCTTCGATCACTAGGTAATCTATTAAGATAGAACATGAGAGAGTCGGTTAATTTTGCCGGTTACTGTGTACCACGCGATTTCCCATTTGTGTAAATGTCACTTTAAGTTTTGATACCATATAGTGGTGTAACATAAAGAAATAATTTATTTCCATCGGTCTAATCGAAGCTATCATCGCTTTTATCGTAAAAGTGCTACTTAAGCGAGCCGGAATGCCACCTGATGTTAAGTAGTCACAACACATAAACCGACACTCCTGCACTATATAATTTATACTTTTGTAACCAGATACATTTATGAAAATGATCGCAGTGGCTGTTGGGTTACCCACCTCTGTCCATCTAAATAATAATAAAATAACCGTATCTAGATCCGAAATTTCTAATCAATAACATCCGCACCAAACATACTCACATAGTGTCACAGTTATCTATATCTATATTAATATATAAAGCTAAAGAGTTTGTTTGTTTGAACGCGCTAATCTCAGGAACTATTGGACCGATTTCAAAAATTCTTTTTGTATATGATAGCTACATTCATGAGGAAGGTTATAGGCTATCCAGCATTACTATTCTTAACGCGGGTGAAACCGCGGTGCACAGTTAGTATTTGATAAAATAGCGGGCTGTCAGCCCTCTTATGATTAGTTAACGTCTCACGATCAAAACAATATATAACATGATACATTTCTCGTTTTATGCAGTGGCAATTATTTTTCAACTGACCTTTTATAAAAACGAAATACCTACCTAAGTTTCGTATCAGTTTACGTCAACAATATTTGTATTAATTTTATTTTTTATTATTTCTGTAAGTATTAATAAAATTTTATTTCGATTCAACGATGAAACGATACAATGAAGAAAACGTTGATCGATACTTGATGTCTGACGTATTGTTCAACAAGTAATAATAGTATACTTGGATAGTGACAGCACGAGGTATGCTGTGCACTTTTCCAAAAAATACTTCTTGGACTCTTATGGAAGAAAGCAGATTCCAAGTTATCTCTCTCTCATCTCAGAAAACCTAATTCACCATTTATGTACCTTGTATACCTATTCTTGTTTTCTTTGTACTTCTGTATTATGTGGTGTGTAATAAAGAGTTACAAAAAGCTGAAAGGAGAAAGATTTAGGACTTTCAGTTTTCCGGCATCCCACATACTCGTACTTGACAAACTCTTGCGCCGTTTCACTATAACCTACCTCACTACATCGATCGGTACAATGACAACATTGTCAGTATATAATAGTTGCTTAATATACCTTTACTACGGTTGGACTAACAAAACTGACACGATGACTATCCAACACTGAATTAATTAATCTACAGTTCACTCGGCTTAATCAGAATATCAAATATATAACAAATATAAGAAATGAAAGAAAAGTTTTGAGTGATAAAAGTTTAATAAACGTAGACAATACAAAAATTAATTGTCAAACAAAAAAAGAAGTGTGATGTTTAGTGAAACCTTTCAACAGCCAAAAATTCAGATACCTATTACCATCATAATATTTAGATTTTAGTAGCGTGGTCAGTAAACATTTAAAATTTAGTCGGTTCCTCTTAAGAATTCATTGAATTTCTCGGTATATTTATTCTCAGGGTCCTCCTTATTCACGAGCTCGTCCCAGATATCAGGCAACTTTGTCTTGAATCCTTGGATTACGGTGCGCACGAGTTCGCGCTGCTTTGGGGTACATTTGCCGCAACTCGTCCTCAAAGCCTCCGGTATCACTTCTGTAAAATAATTTGTATACAGAATTTACTAATAGCTTAATTATTTGGCTACGGCAGGAACCAACCTTTACCAATCTCCATCAACCCTTTTTATGTCCCATTGCTGGGCACGGGTCTCTCCCCACAATCGGGGAAGGCCTGGAGCATATTCCACCACGCTGCTTCAATGCGGATTGGTGGAGATACGGATTAGTGGCCAACCCGTGTTTCCACGCCAAGAAATATTCCCATCAATATTTCCAAGCACGGTAAAGTTCCCGCCAATTATATAAAAAAATTGCTAACTTTAAGAAATAGGTTTTTGTAGAGTTAAATAAAATTTGCAAATGACGGTGTGACACAATATATGATTCACGTAGTCGGCATGCTTAAGCTTCACTGCATAGCGAATAGTTTAAGTAAACACTCGATTTTAAAAGAGAGACACGAGAGGTTTTACCTTCGGCCTTAAATATCCTTAAATATAGGTATTCTCCCGGTAAACCACATCAGATAATATATGTAAATAAATACCTTGTAATGAATATAATACTTTTATTTTGATTAAGATGCCTTCTCAGGAGCAGTTTGTCCACTTACTTTTAAAGTCCGATCCCTCAGGAGTGCAAGGTCCTTTGTCCAGGAAGCATTTGCCATAATTCTTCAATAGGCGGGGATTCTCGACTAACTCCTGGGCATTGAAACTGTCATATTGTGGATTGTAGGTTTCTCCGGGTAGAGCCACAGCAACAGCTACCAGCACGCACAAGACTAGAATCGACTTCATTCTGTTTCGAAAGAAAATTTATTGGATTGAAAATAACAGATAAGTGGGTGATACGGAATATGACTCCATATCTTGTAAGTTTAATGTTGGAAAATTATTACAATGGCACTTGACATGAGGTCATCTGCATGTTCGTTTGAAAATATATATTTTTTATCATAAAAAACTCAAAAAATAAAAATAAAATGAGAAACTAAATGTAAATCTATAAAAATAAAAATAAAATGCTACTTACGTTAAAAACTTCTCGAATCCCAGCTGTTCCAATACTAAATAGATTATCACCTAAGAATCTTTTATATATATATATACTTTACGGGAAAAAACGACCATTTAAATTTGTCAACAAACTATTCAGTGTGCTGACAAATTCATACCTCTTACCAATTTAATGATTCCAGGGTTGTCAAACCGCTTGGCAGCACTGCTAGACAAATTTTCAACAACTCTGTAGGACTTCAAGATAATATTTTCCGCTTTTTTCTTTCAGAAAACCACTACAAAAGAAGCGGCATTCATAATCATGAAATAAATATCTTCTCTGTTCCGTTCTCTTCTCTTGAGAATTCTCCAAATGTAAGCAACTAAAATTAAATTAAATAATATAAAATTATTACAACAATCGTTCTCGATCGATTTATGATTTTGAACTAATTCTCGTATGTATAAAAATTTGTGCACCCAAAAAGAAAAACATAACTTAACACATATAAATAATTTTTTTTTTCTACTAATCTTATATCAAAATACTTTTGTAGACATCTGCAGTGGGATATGTGTATGATAAGTAAAGAATCACCTTATTACCTGATTACCTATAATATTGGTGCCAATAAACAGTTATATTTATTTTATTGCACGACTACTTAATATATTTGTATCATGGGCATCGTGGCGAAGATACTTCAAAAATAATCATCGAAAAGAAAATATACCTACTAAACTGTGCGTTTATTATTACAAGCGATGTATAGTTTTGCTAATATTCAGCTGCCAGCCCTGATTAAATGCAAATATTGCAACTCAAAGTGCTGACGTGATTTATTGAAAAAATATAGTGACGAGACCAAAACGTGTATGTACGCATCCATAGTTGGATGACGGACCTTGCGCGAACGTGATAATTTCTCATTTCAATACCTCTTACATACATTCAGTCAACTTATTTTACATGTTAATGGGTTTCAATGTAAAATATAATTCTTTATTCCCTTTCTGGAGGATGTAGGCCAACTATATTGTATAACTAAGAGGTTTCTGGAGCACAAGGGATTATTTAATCCGTAACAAAAGCATCCATGTTTAAATTATAATATACACTCCTTACTCGTAGTATAGCGTTTGCCATGTCTGTATGCTATCTAAAGGTTTCGATTGTTCGATTCTCATCGGGGTAAAATAGAAACCGTGAATTTTTAGTTCTTAGTAGATCAGTTGACGTTAATTTATCTATTGTTTTCGTGTTACCTTGTGTGGAACTGTGAGATAACGTACTCGTCAACGCGTCTGGGTAGGTAAATTTTCTAAAGAATTTAGATATGCGCTCTTTCGTAGACTTCTCCAACATACACTTATTTATTAACTATTTCAAATGGTCTACATGCGATTCTTATTAATCCTTAAAATAGGGAGTGTGGGGTAAAATTGAACAAATAAATAACAAGTAAGACGAATTTTTTAATTTAGGATGAAGGCAGCAGTAGGCAACAACCTCCCCGTGCGAATTTTGTAACTTTATAAGCTCTACCACCTACTAAATTCGATACTTTTATCCAACTCCCAAGAAAAACGGAAGCATATAATTTAATTCTCCGCATTGGAGCAGCGTGGTGGAGTATGCTCCAGGCCTTCCCCGGTTATGGAGAGAGACCCGTGCCCAGCATTGGGATATAAAAATGGTTGAAGGCATACCATTTAAATATGCCTAACTAAATCATAATCTTCAGAAGTCTCACAAACATTAATTATCTAAGGTTATCCAAAATGTCACATCATATTACTTGTACGTGTAATAATTTTAATAAATGTAAGTCTGTCTTGAGTAGCTCAGTCGTCATAAATTTGAAGAGAGTCAAGAAATCACAACGCCGACATGTCTAAAATTACGGTAATTATAAGTTGTGGCTACCTAAGTATTAAATATAGTACCTTATTCTATTAAGTTAGCTGCTTAATAGAGTAAATTGCTAATTTAGATATTACACCTATACAAAATATTGTTTTAATTTTATTCCAGCTTGTACTCTTTTTGATCGCGATGGTCGCCATCGTTGCAGCTCGACCAAGAGGTGAGTTTATTCTAAAACATCATTAATCATTAAATGAATTATATTCCCACAATTCGTCTAGAAAACAAATAATTACTTAGGTGAATTAAGAAAACTCCACCATTATAACATCGATATAAAAAATGGACTGCCTTATAGTTTTGTGAATAAATAAGGACATTTAAACATTCGCAAAGATTTAAAAAGTGTACCTACAACTCAAACTAAACTATCTACATACTTTAATAACGTATCAATGCAAAGAGGATAAAAATGGTTTTTACCTTTATATTTTCGATGACGTCTGTGTAGCTTATTGAGCGTTTTTACTATTTTTATTATCGAGCAGCACTTTATTGTACGAAGTTTTAAAAGTTAAATTTCTTATATCAGAAAATGGAATCAATAACAATATTGTAGTAGTATTATTATACATTATAAAAAAACAATTATTGTAGTATCTATAGATATCTAGCTGAGTGGTCCCCTCAAATACATTCTGAGTATTGATTTATATAAAATTCTCGTGTCACGGTGTTCGAACTTGAACTCCTCCGAAACGGCTCGACCGATTCATGAAATTTTGTGTGCGTATTTGGTAGGCCTGAGAATCGGCCAACATCTATTTTACATACCTCTAAATGTTAAGGGTGGTCCACCCCTTAGTTTTTTATGTTATATGCGGTACGAAGTTCGCGGGGTCAGCT
>DWQK01003264.1:0-11802 GCA_018231225.1 Noctuana stator | reverse complement strand
ATACAAAAACCTGTCTCAGAGCGATTGAAAACTATTGAAAGCATCGAACAAATATGAATATTGCATTAATAATATATTATTCTTTATATATTTTAGGGAAACGCATCACATCAAGAACAACCCAATTAATGAGCGCGAACATACCATGGATGCAGCTATGGTGCAGCGTCACAAACACGTCTTTTTCGCAGATAGATTACAAGAGTGTGTGCAGGAGCATATCTACTATCAGCGCAGTAAGGAATTAACAGAGCCTCTTATGGCACCTAGATTATTTATCATCTACGATAATGTCGAAGCGAGTGAACCCGGTGACACTTCAGACTATTGTGCTGTCCTGGATGCGCCTTTTTATAAACTGCGTGTAGAAGAGTGTAAAGAACCAGGTAACTTATGTTTTAAATATACCGTCCCAAACAAAAAATAAAATTAGTTAACTATAATTTTAATTTAATTGGTATTTAACATACATTTATACGTAAACATTACTTTTTTTTTCAGGTTATATTAAGCTTAAGAAAACAGAAGTTCTAGAAAGTACTCTTTCAAAGGAACAAAACTTAAATAAACTACCGAAATCAAATTCGGATGATAGTTTATTTACTGATTCAGAAAAAGAATCAAATGATTCTGATGAATCCCCCAACACTAATAAAGAAAAAAATTATTCAAATAAAATAAAACTTAAATTGAACGTACCAACACAAGGAAGAAAACGAATTAGTATGACAAAAGAATTAAACTCAAGAATGCAAAAGATCACAACATCAGACAATCCAAATAATGATGACATCTTTGTTAATGAGACTGAAGACAAACGATCAGAAAGCTATGAGATTAAACCGCGAAAATCCATATTAAAGCCAGCTCGGAGATTAAGTGGGTCAAAAGAATTTATACAAAAGGCGAAAATTAATGATAATCACTACAATTCACAAGAAAATGTTAAAGCTGATGATACAGAAACTTCAGGGTATAGATCAAATTCAAGTAGCCGTCAGACAGAATCGAGCGAGGCAGATTCTGATTACGGATATTCAACAATTACTGAGTTAACTACACCAAAAAAGGTTGAACTAAGTTTACAGCCAAATTGCATTTTAAATTCTGGAGTCTTACCCGATGAATGTTGGACACCCGTGGATGTACGTGTTGTTGACTGGAGCGATGAGGATGACGACGAAAATCTTGATACGAATGTTGAAAAGGCACCGAAATTGTCTTTAGCTAGAAATTTATTTGAAAGGCATTATTACCTTAGTTCTGTTAGTTTTATGAACAACTTCGTTGATAATTTTATTATTAATTTAGGTACTGGAATGGGTTTTTCACAAGATGCTATTAATAATGCTTTAACACAAGGCGCAAGTATTTATTGTGACACAATAAAAAGTGGACTAAAACTGAGTTATGAAGTTTTTCCTGCTCTCATAGCTGCATGGCCTAATGCAGCAAATCAATGGATTATACGAGAAAGAAAAATCATACAAAATCCAAGAACAAACTTTAGTTATCAATGGCCCACAAAGTACATGGTGAACAAGGCTATCGGGTTTGGATGTCTTTTAGTTCCCATTGGGTTTAGGCCTAAGCGTGGTGCAAACCCGTACCAGGAACTTCAATGGAAGATCACATTTCCTGCCGCGGAACGCTATCTGGAAAGCTTTTTAGCACATTCTCATATGAGATGTTATTTATTCGCTTTAACATTACATAAAGCTTTTATGGAAAATGAGGTATCTAAAATTGGCATCGATGCAAGTCATATAAAGAATCATCTATTTTGGCAGTGTGAAGACAATTATGCTAAATGGCCCGAAGATAGACTAGGAGAAACTTTAAGATTGTTTTTGAAAAGTTTTTACGTTCATTTCGCTCAGTCAAGATTACCAAATTATTTTATAGATAATTGCAATGATTTTAAAAGTATACCAAAGCCAATACTCTTAAAGTTACAAAGACGACTAGCAGATATTCTGGAAGCACCTGTTATGCATGTACTGCACGCTATCGATAAATTAAAATACGCTAAGAAAGATTTTTATCCAGCATTTAATTGTCATCGACTTTATAATATTCTAACATGCAAGAACCCGTTACGAATACTAAACCCAAATATACCAGTGATTGTTTCGAATTATGAAAGTACTGACAGTGAAAGCGAACCTTCCAATATTTGGCAGGACAAACATTACCAGTGGAAAAAAGAAAGATTAAGGCAAATGAAAGAAAGAAGGAGAGCAAATATGTATGCAAAAAAACAAAGGACATCTTCCAAGGAAGATAAAGAGATTAATAAAAATGTAAGTATGTAACCTATCGACCACTGAGCGGTCAACTAAGGCCGCTACATCTTTATATGTTACCAAAATACTCAATAAGAATATTGTTAATATATACCTCTATTATAATAAACAACACAGAACTATTGTCCTTCAGCATTTTTAATTATTCCAAAAGTAGAGGTATTTTTTCATGATTTCTGAACAATACAATAATATAAGTTAAAAACTTTTAAAAGTTGGCTAGGATCGGACTTAGATCTGCATCTCAGCTTATATTTATACTGACAGCTTTCTAGACTATATTAACACATCATGATGCTATAAACCGTGTCACTATGTTATGTGGATACCATATTTATATAAGTAATCGTAAAGAGGTATACTTCAAAGGGTTGGGAGAATAGAGTAGTATAGATATACAGAAATTAGTGACTAATTTCTTCTAATAGTTAATTTTATCTATTCGATGACATTGAATTTTTCAAAGCGTTAATAGACCAAGTTCACGGGCCGTTTTTTTTTATCATAAAAAAATATACTTACCAACTTTTTACAGATTATTTTGCCTGCAAAAATGGAAACAGAACGTCGGCGCTTAGTACTAGAGTTCTTCATACCCCACTTTATTGCTATGGCACGTTCCAGTGAAAAATTTGAAGCGATAAAACAGGCAGTAATTTATTTGGAACAAGCTAAGCGACTCTGCATACTTCTGAGTGAGGAGCCTGCTGGTGACAGTACAGCTACTGAATATATGGACGTCATTCTCGATAAATTAGCGGATTGTCAGAGAAAATTAGTTAACCAAGGCGGTTTTAAGTTGCCGTCACGCGGAGAGATTATAGTTGATCGCAGTATTCAGAGTAAGCCATTTCGTAAGCATCGTCCGAAATATGAGCATATTATAAACCAAGATTCTCCAACAGAAAACTCTCCAATAGTGCCATTCACATTTGTAGATGTACATATTGAACACACTTCAAAACAAGATATTAGGAAATTAGAAGACATAGTGCAAGAAGAATCTAAATTGTGAATATTATGTTCTATAAGAATATAAAAAATTAATTATTAGGGTAGGTATCTAAGTGTAGTCTGGTCAACAAGTTCAAATTGGTGTTAATTCCTGATAAAAATCCTTAAAAAATGTAGCTCACTTGGATTCGGAATGACAGAAAAATGTAGGTACTTCAATGAATTTAGCTATCGTTCATATTTTTAAGACCTTTATCAATTAATATCAATCAATTTAATTTTGTGGACCAGACTATATTGCCTATACTATCATATTGCTATGATAGCAGATTTTTAGTTACATTAATTTAAAATATTTTTGTTTTCATAATAATTTAGTTGGTAAATATAAACGAGTACTGCAATAACTCTCAATATATCATATTATAATATGATAGAAGGATCATTGTATTAAATAATTATTTTAAATAAATTTTGGGAATCTCTTGTAGTGAAGATTTGTACATAGGTAAAATGATATTATTTGGATCAAATCTAAAAGTATTAGGGCATGTTAAAAAAATGTTAATTGTATCAATTCCGTTTATTTACAGTAAAAATATCAAATTTTAAAATATGAAAGGACTTTTATGATACTATTTAATACTATTTATATACCATGAATATGACATTTTGTATATTTAAAACATTGTACTCTGTATACATAATAGATAGTTATGATAAAAATTCTACTTTTAAGAAATACATGATTTGCACATTTGAGATTTTAACTGTGATGTCATAAACTGTTTATATTGATGTTTAAAGTTTGTTATATTCGAGATAACCAGTTACACTAAGGGGTTAACTCCAGCTACCATAGAGAGTAGAGCCATGCGAACGTACATGCCATATTCGGCCTGTCTGAAGTAAGCTGCGCGGGGATCCGAGTCGAATTCTGCGGATATTTCGTCGACTCGAGGTAACGGGTGCATCACTATCATTCGACGACGAGCGCGTGTCATCAGTTGAGGAGTAACGACCAACAAGCCTCGCATCTATAAAAATTATTTATTGTTAATTGCATTGTAATAGAAACGCTCCTTACTAAACATTATAAAATTCCGGTGCCAGTACTAAAGGCACATGTAAATGTTATATTTTACTCTTGTGTACCTTGTTTATAAGTATAATAACATTAAATAAGATGTAAGAAAAGTTATAGACGATAAATTTTTTTGTTATTATCTGACTTATTCTTTTATTTTTCAACATTGGTTTTAATTACTTATTTTAAAAGTTTTATATGTTTCGTTGATTTAAATACCTTTAAGAATATTTTGTCATTTCTTAATTCAAAGTTATTTTGATTAATAATATTTTCATTTCAACATCACCTCTTTCCGTAACGTTATGAGATAATATTACTTTACAATTAAAAAATAATTTTAACAAGTTCTTACTTTTTCGTAATCTTCTTGTCTCTCAAATCTCTCGCGCTGTATTCTTGTCATATATATAACGTGTGTGTCAGCGAGAACATCTTCAAGTCGTTCGAAAACTTTTTGAGGAATGCCTTTATATGCTACGTACTCCATAATATGCTTTGGCATGCCAAGACCTGGTGGGCTGACGTATTGTAATTGCACTTGATATAATGTTAAAAGGCGGGCTAGAGAATGAACTGTACGCCCATTTTTCAAGTCACCCACCATCGTTATAGTAAGCCCGTTTACAGTTCCAATCTCTTCTCGTATGGTAAAAACATCCAACAAAGCCTGTGTTGGGTGTTCACCGATGCCATCTCCAGCGTTGATGACTGGTTTTCGACAATGACGAGATGCACGCTGTAATATTTAATAAATAATACAAATTAGAAAAAATGTCTAATTATTAAATGAGTGTTTAAACGGTTAGAATTATATCACTTACAGTTACGGCTCCTGGCTCTGGATGACGTAGTACTACTACATCTGAATAGCTCGCCATTACGGCTACACTGTCTTCCAAGGTCTCTCCTTTCTTTGCCGATGAACTAGTAGCGTCCGTATGTATAACAGATCCGCCTAATCTTTGCATAGCCGCTGCAAAACTGTTGCTTGTGCGTGTGCTGACTTCGTAGAATATTGATGCCATAACCTTTCCACGTAATATGTCATCCAGATTTCGGCCTTTACTAACGCTAGTTTTCATGAATTGCGCTAAGTTAAAAATGTCATTAAGCATATCTTTGCTAAACGAATCAACTGTTAAAATACTTTTACCAAAGAGGTCACTCCGCTGGCGTTGAGATAAAGTTGTTTGTGGTGGATTATAATACGATGAACTATCACATCTTTGCCTCATTGAAGTGTGTGGAGGAAGTGGAGAGGTACTTCTTAGGCCAGTTACATCATTAAAATGGACGTTAAGTTTGTTTTGAGACTCATGTTTGTTCGAATCTATTTGCTCCAATTCATTATCACTAAATCTGGCAAGATCTATCGAAGCGTGTAAGTCTAACGAGGAATTCGGTCGACTTGTTTCCTTTTCTACCTTTTCAACATCATACAATTGGAATGACTGTTTTTTAGTAGGCGGCCATTCACGAACGTTCTGCCCAAATCCTGGCGGTACCAAAATTTTACCCTCCACATAGGCTATTTCCCCACGCAAAGTTACACGATGAATAGCTCCACAAACTTGCATCCCAGCGAAAGGAGTCCACTTTGACTTGGAAAATTCCATAGCATCGGGAATAGTCCATTCGTAATCCATGTCAACTTCAACATAAGTATTTGGTTGTTCAGGTAAATTAAAAATTTTGCGAGGATTCCTATGAAATTTATTAATAAGATCTTCTATTGTAAGGCGTCCTTGATGCACTGCGTTCAATAAAAGCGGTAAAATAGTTTCTACACCTGGGAAACCTGGTGGCGGATTGTCGGAGATTTTCTCTTCAAGCAAATGAGGAGCATGATCTGTAGCAAAAATGTCTATAATATCCATATTTTTCCATAATTCAGCTTGATCTTCTGGACTACATAATACAGGACGCACTTCACTTTTACCTTTTCCAATTGAATCTATATTTGCTGTACTTAAGAATAAATGATGAGGACATACTTCACAAGTCACTTTAAGGCCTCGTTCTTTAGCGGCTTTAATAATTAGAATTTCTTCTTTCCGTGCGACATGACATATATGTATTGGTCGATCAAGAAGCGAAGCCATCAGGATGACTGCTCCAGTTTTTTCTCGTTCAGCATGAGCACAAATCGGTATTTTCTTTGGCCAATTTTGAAGATGCTTTTGCCACACTGACATATCATCTAATTTAAGTGTCGTATATGTTTCGTTAAGATACATTTTTAAGGCGGCTGCTTGAGGAGCTAATTCTGCTGCAGTATCACAATTAATTGTTGATGCACCAACGTATAAAGCATAATCACAACGAGCGCTCACTCTAGCTAAAGCTGATACGTAATCAAAGGATGTACGATCAATAACTGGAGGATTCGTATTGGGCATGGCACATATCATTGTTACACCACCAGCAAGAGCAGCCGCTGTACAAGTATCAAAATCTTCTTTGTATGTTGCTCCAGGTTCTCGAACATGTACATGCACATCAATAAATCCAGGTAGTTTGATAATATTTCGAGATGTCATGCAATCTGTATGAGTTTTCATTGGAGGAATACTACCACATTGAAGCATTGCCTAAAAAAATATAGTTAAAAAGTAATCTTTTTAAATATTCTTAAGAAATAGTTAATTTAAGTTATAAAAATAACACAAACCTTAACTAGTAATTTTGCACACTTAACATCGGTGATTAATGGAACTGCATAATCTACAGCTAAACGTCTTGTTCGATAACCATGTGTAGTGAAGGAAGACACGCGACGAGCACCACCTCGCATGGGTAAATTTATAACAAGGTCCAACTGACGTCGTGCCATGAAATCAGCTAGATGCATTAATTCTCCATCCGATCTGTCATCATCCAAATCACCTATATGCTCAAAAGTCCACTGCACACTTTCAACCTGGAAATATTATATATTCAAAGAATTTTTAAGATTACGCCAAACTGGCAACATATAATAATAGATCATTATAATATACTATTTAATATTAGAAATAGTTACCTCTACGCCATGTTCCGTATAAAAATCTCCTGTACCCATGCTAGCATAAAGTTTGTATCCCATTTTGTGAAGTACTCGTATACTTGGTAGTAATTCCATTTTATGCTATAAACAAATTACATAACAATATTGATTTATTTATTGAAAATAAACATTTCAACAGATTTTATAAAACATATTACGACTTTTACTACAATCTTACCTTAAATGTTCCAACTGATAATAAAATAGCCTTTTTTGGTATTCTGAACCCAGTACTCATTAATGATTTTAAATATGCTTCATATCGATTTTCACCAAAACATGCCACCTCTCCTGTTGATGCCATTTCCACTCCTAATGTAACATCAGCCCCAGACAATCGCGAAAATGAAAATTGTGGTACTTTTACACCTACTTTCCCACATCCAGCCATTACATTAACTGGTTCTACAGGTATGCCAAGTATTACTTTCGTTGCCATTGCAACGAAGTCATGGTCTAATGTTTTGGAAACAAATGGGAATGATCTCGATACTCGAACATTGCATTCAATAACTTTAAGCTCATTGTCTTTGGCAATTAATTGCATATTGAATGGTCCAGTAACGTCTAATGTTTCAGCGATTATTCTAGCAATTTCTTTTATTTTATCTAAAGTTTCATTATTTATATCTTGAGGTGGAGTGACTAATGTTGCGTCTCCAGAGTGTACTCCAGCGTTTTCCACATGCTCCGAGACTGCTAAACATAATATTGTGCCATCTACAGCTACAGCATCCACATCTATTTCTTTGGCATCCATGATATATTTCGAAATTACAACTGGATGTTCCTTACTAACTAAGCTAGCTGACTTTAAGTATGCTTCAAGATCCTGGTTTGAATATGCTACGTTCATAGCTGCTCCACTCAAAACGTAGGATGGACGCACTAGACATGGATATCCCACTTCTTCACAAAATCCAACTGCAGATTCTAAATTTGTTAATTCTTTCCACCTTGGTTGTAATATTCCTTTTCTATCTAACATTCGAGAAAATTTAAACCTGTTCTCTGCACTATCTATCATATCTGGTGAAGTACCAAGAATAACAGCTTGTTGTCTATGCAAATCCATTGCTATGTTATTTGGCAATTGGCCTCCCATGCAAAGAATTACGCCATCAGGCTGTTCTATATTGTATATGTCCATTACAACTTCAAAAGAGATTTCCTCAAAGTATAACCTATCACTCATGTCGTAATCTGTACTGACAGTTTCTGGGTTATAATTTATCATAATTGTCTTTTTACCCTGGTTTTTAAGTTCTCTTAAACAACCAACAGCACACCAATCAAATTCAACGGAACTTCCAATTCTGTACACGCCTGAACCTAATACCATTACTAACTCTCCAGGGAATTCTAAATCGTGTGCACTACCATTATATGTAAGGTATAAATAATTAGTGGATGCTGGCCATTCGGCAGCAACGGTATCAATTTGTTTAACAAAAGGTGTAATTTTATGCTCTTCTCTTAGTTTTCTAACTGCTAATTCAGTGCTTTTGATAGCAGCACCAATTTGTTTATCCGAAAATCCTATCTGTTTTGCTTTCTTCAAAATGTCGTATGTAATAGAACCACAACTGACAGCTTCGAGTTTATTGTAATAATCAATAATGTTTTTAAATTTATGTAAAAACCAAGGATCTATTTTAGTAAGTTCATATAATTTATTAACGCTATAACCATTTTTAAGTGCAGCTGCAAGAACAAACATTCTTTTGTCTGTCGGTTCTCTGAGTTCATTTTCATTTACCTTTTTAATATAAGGTTCAAAACCATTGACATTTTCGTCCACCATTCTTAAGGCTTTTTGAAAAGCTTCTTCAAAATTTCTTCCGATTGCCATTACTTCTCCAACGCTTTTCATCGAACTTCCAATCTTCGTGCTTACTCTATTAAACTTTGCTAAATCCCACCGTGGCATTTTTACTACACAATAATCTAAGCTTGGTTCAAAGCAAGCAGTAGTGACGCCTGTAACGGAATTTTTAATGTTTGGTAATGGAATTCCTAACGATAATTTAGCTGCTACATATGCAAGAGGGTAGCCTGTGGCTTTGCTAGCTAGTGCAGAACTTCTCGATAATCTTGCATTTACTTCAATTATATAAAACTCTTCAGAGTTAGGATTCAGAGCATACTGTATATTGCATTCTCCTACAATGCCGAAATGACGAATCACCTTTATTGCAGTGTTTCTTAACATATAATAATCCTTATTAGAGAGCGTTTGGCTGGGTGCAACAACAATTGATTCACCGGTATGAATTCCTAATGGATCAACATTTTCCATATTGCATACTGTAATACAATTGTCATAAGCGTCTCTAACTACTTCATACTCAACTTCTTTCCATCCTTTTAGTGATTTGTCTATAATAAGCTGCTCAGAATGAGATAAAGCCTGATGTGCTAGTGCCTTTAGTTCTTCTTCATTGTTTGCAAAACCAGAACCCAATCCACCTAATGAGAAGGCAGACCGTGCCATTACTGGATATCCAATTTGCAGTGCCGCAACTAAAGCTTCATCGACGGATGAAACAGCTGCACTAGGCGCAACTTTTTCGCCAATAGCATTAATTTTTTCAGCAAATATTTTTCTATCCTCAGTATCTACTATTGATTGTACTGGAGTTCCTAGGACAGCTACATTATATTTTTGAAATACTTTTGATTTTTGTAACTCTACCCCACAATTCAACGCAGTCTGGCCTCCAAATGTAAGTAGGACTCCTGTAGGTCGCTCAGCTTTTATAACTTGTTCTACATATTCAGGTGTGATTGGTAAGAAATATACCTTGTCCGCAAGGCCTTTAGATGTTTGAACTGTTGCAATATTGGGGTTTATAAGAACAGTTTGGATTTTTTCTTCTTGCAAAGCCTTTACACCTTGTGAGCCAGAATAATCAAACTCTCCCGCTTGGCCAATTGATAATCCACCAGAGCCAAGGATCAACACTTTCTTAGGTTTTTCATGAATAGTTGAAGCGTATTGTAGGCAATTTGTAATCATGTTATCAATAACACATGGTTGTTTTCTTTTATATAGCCTTACAGCATCTACAAATATATCAAAAAGGCACTCAAGGTCAGTAGGCCCTGCAGTGTGTTCCGGGTGAAATTGTACGCTGAAAAATGGTAAGGTTTCATGAATGATTCCCTCATTTGTTTTATCGTTTTCATTAGTAAATAAAATTTTCCAATTCTCAGGCAACGTTTTTGTATCCACTGCGAAACCATGATTCTGTGACGTCATAAAACATCTTCCTGTTCCAGAATGTGTGCATGGTAAATTATGACCACGATTTCCGTAACTGCAATTAAAATATTAAAATGTTTAATTATTCATCATTATATCATTATCATATAATTATATATTTGTATCATAAAAGTTATCTAATACTATATAAATTAGATAAATATTCATTAGTTAAATACCTTGTTTTGTATGTTTTACATCCAACAGCCGTTGATAGTAGTTGATGACCGAGACAAATACCGAAAATAGGTTTTATATTATCTGTGTTGTCAATTACGTTTTTCAAATTTTCCACAACTTGTTTACATAAATCCGGGTCACCTGGGCCATTGCTAATGAATAAGCCATCGTAATGTTTTACATCCAAATTGTGATCCCACGGGACTAAAACTACTTTTGCGTTTCGTTTAATTAGGCACCTAATTTGATTATACTTTAAACCACAATCTACAGCCATTATTGTTATATCTCCTTCGGGATTAAATATTTTTGATTCCTGTAAAAAATTAAGTTAAATAATCATTATGTACCTACGTAAGTTTGTCGATATTTTATTATTTAATCGCTACGATGACAAACACAAAAGATATCGGTAAACATCATACAAAAAAAATATGCCAACGAACTCCTTCCTTCATTGAAGTTGTTTTAAACTGTTTAAAGAACTTTCTTAACTTTATCATTAATCCACGACCTATAAAAACCTATGTTAGCTTACCTTTACAGACACTTCGGCAACCAAGTTTCTCATATTCGGGTCAGACAAAGATGGTAAAGGTCCAAATGGCGGTACGCCGAGAACTATTCGTCCCAGCATTACTCCTTCACGGAGACGATAAGTAAGAGCTCTAGTGTCAATGTCACAGAGACCTGGTACTCCGTGAGAAGCAAGCCATGATCCCAATGAAGTCCGAGCGCGCCAGTGGCATGCATATGTGCTGATTTCTCCTACTATCAATCCAGCAGCCCAGATACGATTCGATTCAAACCATCTGAATAAGAAAACTTTATTATTATTATCTTACACTATATAGGTTATTTGGCTTCAACCCTTTTTATGTCTTACTGCTGGGCACGGGTCTCTTCCCACAACCGGGGAAGGCCTGGAGCATACTCCACCACGCTGCTCCAATGCGGATTG
>DWQK01003263.1:0-11802 GCA_018231225.1 Noctuana stator | reverse complement strand
CGATCTTAAAGAATGCTGTGAACGCATCATTTGTTATTATTATTTATGAAATATGCGATAATTTCGGCGATTGTGACCCAAATCATATGGACATTTTTTGTATTAAAGGGTTAAATTGCAGACTAGAACGTAGTAGGTACATAAAAATGTTTATTAAAAGATGCCTATCGCAAATAATCCTTCATACCAACACTCATATTGTATTACTTTAATCATAAGCGTACTAAAGCTTTTGGGATGGACAAGTTGTATAAACGAGCTCTGTACCTAACCTCTTTTAGCACGCGACTCACTTATTTGTTGCAATTACTTTTGTCTGACCAATTTGGAGAAAATAAAGTAATTATTGTTTTATTTTATTTTGAGCTATTTACATTTAGTTCAGTATAAAATAAAACAGTTAGTTCATCAGCATTATCGTTAGCCAGGATAAAAAAAGCTAAAGAAAATGGATGTAATCGTCAAAATACTACTTACGTATATTAAAACCACTGATGTGAATTAAACCGAGTGGGGAAACACTTTACAAATAAAGTGGGCATAATTGTCATAGCAAGTGCAGAACGTATTGACACAGCATCTAATGTAGGAATTCTGTCCTATTTGAGGTTAAAGTGGGTTGCAGTGACCAATTGGTACCAGGTGGCCTCTATGCTCGTTAAAAAAAAACTTTGGAGGAAGACTCAATACAAGAATAAGAACTAAATGCATGTTGAAAATTTTCTTGTTGACATTCCGAAATGAACTCAGAATCAATCTCAGAAGCTGAAAAAATCCTAAGCTCAGTTCCAGGTAAAAAGTTGTGCAGCCCGCCACCCCTAAGTACTTTGTGGCTCTGCCCTGAGGCTTTAAACAGATACTAAATGCTTTTTTTAGTCGACTTCATGTTTGTAGCTTCATAGCTCCGTCATTTATACAACGAGTTAGGAAATTATTTTTTTTTTCTTGGAGTATATAATACTCCAAGAAAAAAAACGAATTTCTTCTGTTCAGGTCTTCAGTTTGATCAAGGGGAACAGTTTAACAGCCTGATTAAAACAAAACACGTATGGTTTAAGATTTGTTTTCTAATAACTATATTTGAATAAGAATGTTGTAAATTCTGATTTTTTGTTAGCCGTCACCTCCATCCACATAAATCGCGCAAGTATTCCCTGCAAGAAGGCGCGCGCGGCGGTGGGTTGACCAGTGGTGAAAGCGAGGCCCCGGTCCTGCCGACGACCGATGAGGCCTTGCCAGAGTCTGACTTAGACGATTTGCGCAGCCATCGCAGTGACGACGCACGCGGTCTGCGACGGCACATGGTCAAGCCGAAGGTAATTTTATGTATTTAACATTTTAAATACATTCTAGTTATTCAGAGAAACATTATTTAAGTAAAAGTTGATGGCATGGAACTTTACGTCCAATCACTTTTCTGTCGCGATTCTGGTTAAAGCTTGTTTCGAAAAAAAATTAAAAGAATTTTTTTAAGAATTATGTTTATATCAGATATGTAATTTAATTTCTAAAATACGCTTACACAGAGTACTTAAGTTACAAATAATACCATAATTATACAGATATTTAGTACATTTTTACCCGCTACGCAAAAAGGGGGAATTAAAAACGATTACTATTTTATTTAAGTTAACGTAAAGAACTTATACACAGTATTACTTATTTTATTCTAGTACTTTTAATATACTTTTCTATGGTGCTATTATTTAATAAAGACGGCACCTCGCATACTTATTTTTGTAGTACAAGTAGCCTTCAACTTTTGAGCTATTTGTAAGCGCTTGTAACACAAAAATATACTAGTCGCCTTAACATCGTAATAATAATAAAATCTTATGAACTTTAAATAGATTATAGCCTTTAGATCAGCCTAGATAACCAGCATATATTGCACATAATACTATCTATATACCCTCGCACATAAAACTGAAGTAGGTAGCTATATTTTTATTATACTAATTATCACGTTATTTTCCGTTCGACTCATTCATAAATCCAGTTTCCCTTGATAGATTAATTTTAATAATATTCCGCTAATAGTCGTTTATCAGTTAGTATCCATTAATTTGGTTTTATGTCAATGATAAAATATAAAGTAAGAAGTAAGTTTACTGCAGTTTCAGGGTTTATTAATTAACTTCGTGATCTTATACATTATTTAATCACAGACATCACAGTTTTATTATTAGGTATACTAGTTATTGTAGTTTAGATAGATACTAAATTAGGCTTTTTATTTTTGCTACGCATTTACAATAATTGTTATAAATTATATCCACGCTCACCTACTTCTTAGAAGATGAGGAGTCGTCGTCATAAGGTAACATATTTTATTTCACATAACATGTAGTTTCTCTAGAAATAGTTTTCACTGCACAGTTAAAAACAAACATTTAGGTATGTAGTGCTTGCTTCTCTAAAACCAGTAAAGGCTAAACCTTTTATAATAATATAAATACCCTATAGGAATTGTTTAAAAAAAAAAAGATTTTTTACAATACTGCAAACACTGTTAACAGAACACACAATGAAATCACGTGTTCACGGTAGAATTTTTATTTTTAAACATTGTTAAAGCTGCAAATTACAATTTCAGGGTTCAACAGTGCACGTGAGTCGAAAAGATGGAAGCGACAAAATTCAGAAAATTATGTCAGATACGTCCTTTAAAAAAATGTACGACCACAGTCCGCACGCGGTAAGTTCACAAAATTATGCCGCACATATTTACTTAGGCAAGTATACCTACGAATTTTAGCTTGTACAATAACTGATATCTATGGTATTCGCAAGATATAAATCGGCGTAGATAATGATTAGTGTAAAATTTTCAGATATGCTTAGTTTTATATAGTAGGTTTTCTGGTGAACACTACCTATTGTAATTAAGGATGTCGATTATGCAGGTGTTCGTCCAACTGGACGAGTTGTTGGCGACGGAGGACGGTGATGCTGAGTGGAAGGAAACCGCTCGTTGGATCAAGTATGAGGAGGACGTGGAGGAAGGGTCTGCTCGTTGGGGAAAGCCTCACGTGGCCTCGCTGTCCTTCCACTCCCTTCTGAACTTGCGGCGATGCCTCGAGACCGGCGTCGTACTACTGGACCTCGAAGAAAAAGATCTACCCGGCGTAGCTTATAGGTACGCAATGTCACAGTGATTCGTGAATTATTTTAACGATTCAGTATAACATGCTGTGATTATAACATGTAGTGGAAATTTTACCAAAACTGAACTTTTTATTTTAATAAAAGTGTCTGTTTTAAAAACTTGGATATATATTACAGTTTAATTAGTAAAATATTTAATCAAATTTTCCTTATTAAAATGTTGTTTTTAGATTTCAAAAATTCCAAGTGTTTTGTACGGAATTTATTAGCAAAAACAGTTTTCGAAAGCAGCAAGACGCAAAGTTTAAAGCTAATACTTTAAGTGTTGGTGAATTCTCACACCCAGGGGACGCCTATGTCCAGCAGTAGATATCCAAAGGCTTGTGGATATGGTAGATAGATGTTTGGCTGTTGGAACTGTTAGTGAATTTCTTCATTATAAATAGTAACTTCTTGTGTTAACGTAGGGTTGTGGAGAGTATGGTGTCAGAGGGCCTGATCGAGGAAGATGATAAGCCCGTGGTGATGCGCTCTCTGCTCCTGCGTCATCGTCACGTCCACGACGAACGTTTTCGATTCTCTATCGGCGGTCGAAAACAGTCTTCGTACACTAGCTTGCAGGTAACTTATTTTATTATCATTCCTATTTCATTACCATCTCTTTAACCAGTACTGCTAGGCTACATTTATAATAAAAACCGAATGTTATTTTTTTCCAGTCAAATAAAAAAGATTGAAATATTCCGACCACTATCAAAATTATCTAATTTTTTCCTAAATTTTGTGATAGGATAAGACTTACGTAATCCGTTTTATCATGTGATGTATAGATATAAATATCATAGTCACTACAGGAAGTTCGGTATATTGTTATTTATGTTATTGTGAAATCTTTTGTATGGATAGATAATTCTTAATAGCTATGGAATGAAGTACTTGATCTATAATGAATTATTTGAATATTTCAGTTCATTGGTACAGTAAGGCAAAGTTGTCCGTAGGCTGTAGACCCTCTACGAGTTTAAGCAAGATGCGTGTGTTATTTACTTGATTACATTTTTCAAATACTTGTTTCAATCTTTCTATTAAACTTTAAGTATTATATATAAGTTTGAACACCGCTAAATACAAAAAAAATACTTTTATGTTATGATAAGATTTAAATTTATTGTAATACATTATGCAAAGCTTTTCTTTTTTACTTCAAACAAAGTTCAGGTGTCTTGTGACAATACAACAACAGATTACAAATAATAATATCATATAAAACAGACATAATATTAACACCTAAAACAATGTCAGACCAAGAAAAAATTAATAACATCAGCGTTGCAGATATACACAACATGTACTAGCAGATCATTACAAACGCATTAAGTGACACATGATGTTACAATAGCATACTATTTTCAAACGTTACCTACGTACTACCTACTAAACACTTTTTGTATCGATTTAAAAAATGATAAATGTCCGAGATTATCTTCGTGGCAGTCACGTCTATCGGATATACGTTTGGCACGTAATGCACTGTAGGTATGTGAAATATTCAAGGTTACCCGATACCACCACTTCAGAGCAATTTAATGTAAAAACATGAGATGTTGAATAACTTTTATCATTAAATGGTGGCAATTAGAATTGACAAAATGTAGACAAAAACCTGTACGTACGTTTTTGTTTTTGTGTTTTTGGTTCCATGTCAATTTTTGACGTTTTTCAAGGAATCATACCTATCCATATTTTTTATTTAGGTATCATTACGCCCACGTACGTACTTGGCACTCTGCATATCACGTGTGACTTGTACTCGGATATCCAATATGTATAATCGTTTGATGCTGACCATAGTACAGGTCGTTTACGTTATCTAATCTATAAACACGCGGCGCGTGGTTTTTCATTATTTTTAACTTTTTACATTTTATTATTTAGACACTGAAAATATAATATGTATTGATAGAAGAATATAATATGTATCTACCTTATAAAATTGCTTTATTGCAAGTCAACATGCAGGTATCAATATTTAATATGAAACCACTGTCTTAGTTCTAACATATTATATAAGATGAAAGTCTTTATCCATCTTAGCCCAAAGGAGTGGCAAATCATCCATAAAGGCATTTTATTACGCAGGGATGCAGTGACTACTGGACTACAAAATAATATAGTCTATTACTGTTTTAATATAAACAGTACATAATATTTCCTATATACAGGAATTACAGGAACGGTATGAGTAATCTAGTCAAACTAAATATTATTGATGTCTTGTTCCAAGTTATTAAAAAACACGAACGAAAGCGTTTATCTTCTTGTTTCCGGATTTTGCATATGAATGGTGCAATGCAAATGCAATGTTGAGTAGTAGCGTGACGTGAGGTGTTGTGCAGTCGCTGTGGATGGACGAGGGCGGCGGAGAGGCGCGGCGTGCGCGCTGCTCCATGTGCTCGGCGACGGTCGCCTGCCGCCGTCACAGCACGCACCTGATCGTATGGACGACTCCCGTGCGCGTGTGAATCCTATCCATGCACGTAGTAGTCTTCCTGACCCCCCATCCCACATCGTCATGCGCTACGTTGCTGTAGCGGTCTTGGTATCATCCTTTTCCTTCAACGTACTCTCCTTATGTTTTCGCATGACGAATGCAAATGTTACACTTGAGATCGATGACCGCCATTTTTCATTCATTGTAGGATTGTGAAGTAGTAATTATTTTTGTCTCTTCCGCACCGATCGTAGCGTAACAACTTGTATTTTGTTTGATCTTTTGTTTCTAATGCTTTGGTTTTCACCGTAATGAAGAAATATGTCTTCTCCTCAGATCGATTTCAAGCATGATTTGTTTCTATATGAAATCCCTAATGGTTAAGTCTTAAACTGGTACTAAAGAGGCGCCATTATTTTCATTTACGTTTTACCTTTGTATTTGTAGTTGCACGATATTTTACGATGTGTTGTTTGTTATTTTATTGTTACTGTAGAAAAATTCAATGTCACTTATGTAGGGAAGTATATACCTATTATCTTTTTTGTAAAACTTTTGCGTTAATATTATAATGTTACCTAGTCACAAGAATACTAATTCTCAAAACAATTGTGTTAGCTTTTGTAACACAATTACGAGTAGTAGATAAGATTTTGTCTATTCAGTTCGAATACATTGTTTTCAACTGGAATAGTATTAGTGATACTAGAATACTAGTACTACTTAGTAGCAGAAATAAAATGTTATTTTTAAACATGTCTATAGAATATGATTTATACGAATACAGAATTTATCGGAGCAAAGAAGAAGACGCAGTTCCCATGTGTTCCCTGCGGATCGCGCAATGGACCGTAAAAAGTCATCTACTACAGGATTAGAAATGCGTGAAGTTGAATACATTGCCGCGACCGCCGCAGCAGCCGGCTCCCAAGACGAACTGCGGCGAGGCCACAATGATTCCATCATGAAACGCATCCCAGATGATGCAGAAGCCACTACAGTATTGGTGGGCGCTGTTGGTTTCCTTGATCAACCAACAATCGCATTCGTGCGACTGGCGCAGGGTATTCAGATGCCATCGATCACTGAGGTGCCAGTGCCCGTTCGTTTCATGTTTATCCTCCTTGGACCTAGCGGTGCTGATCTCGACTACCATGAAGTTGGTCGCTCTATCTCCACTTTAATGTCAAATCCCGCCTTCCATTCCATTGCGTATAAGGCAGACGATCGCAGGGAGTTGCTCTCGGCAATTAACGAATTCCTCGATGATTCTATTGTATTGCCACCCGGAGATTGGGAGAGACAGGCATTGCTCCCGTTTGAAGAGCTCCGAGCCAAGAGTGAAATGATAAGACGGCGCAAGCGAGACGCTATCGAACGTAAGCGTGCAGCCACCACGCCTGCTCCATTAGATGAGAAGAAGGCGTTGCTGGCTGCTGAGACCGGATCTCCGCCAGAGAAGGAACCTGATGATCCACTTTCAAAGAGTGGCCGCCTTTTTGGTGGTAGGTATACTTCATTCATTTGCTAGGTGTACACTGTACTTATCATGTAAGATAAAGTTGCGTTAGTCGTGCTGCTAATGGTATTTCGATATTGAATGGTTAGATCATTCAATGATGTGTTATCTGGAACTGTTTATTTAGACGTGCAATTGCTACTCAAACCTAGCGTTACTCTTCTAATTGTTTTATCGCCACTCAGTCGAGAAGCTAGGTACTATAAGCAACGTTGCCGCGAGTTCCACTTTTAGTACATAACAGTTCGAATTAGTAACGAATAGTACGTACCTACCTACAATTTAGGCAACCGGGATTGATTTTTTTTAACCTTTTATAAATATTGTAGTGCAGGTAATGCGTTTCTGACCTATCTCACCTCCTATACTAAAGACAGATAGTGAGCCATAGGCCCATACTTTGTAATCAAACCACTCTTCGTTTCACAACAAATTCACATATTTTTTTTGTTTCATAAACAGGAGTAATTCGAGATATCAAGAGACGGTATCCATATTACGTGTCTGACTTTCGCGACGCAATTAACGGTCAATGCGCGGCGGCTACTATCTTCATGTATTTTGCTGCACTCTCTTCAGCAATCACCTTCGGAGGACTCCTTGCAGAAAAGACTTACGGAGATATTGGAATATCGGAAACTTTGGTGATTATAAACATGAATTTGGTTTAAAAACAGACACATAAACAAAAATAGAAATATAAACGTAACTCAAACGCGAAATTGGGTCGTTGGGTAAATAGTCAACTGAGGCACTTTTAGTAAACTGCATCTCTTACCTCCCGAAAAGGGACGACAAAATTAAACCATTAGCACTGGTCTGAAAAAGAAAAAGCCATTCAATTGCTACAGTCGGCTCATTAATGACATTCTACATGTGTTTCTCTTGGCACACACTGAGACACTTTGAACGAAATTAATGGAAGTGATTTAAATTTAGATATTGAGTTATATCGATATACCTATTGCAAAAAGGAACGGGAACTTATTAGGGAAATTCATAATACCCTACTCATAATAACCGCGAAGCAGTAATATTATTGTAATCCTGACAAAGGTGCGGGTGCCGGCGGATTATTATTATAAAATTTAAGATGATCACCTTTGTTATTTACAAAGCATATGTAAACATCCCCATGTCTCCCCGACTAGTGTTTGTCGTTATTGGTTTCAGGTATTTACATGTATTGGCGGAGTGGCGTTCGCGCTTCTCGCCGGCCAACCGATGATGATCACGGGAGCGACCGGGCCTTTGCTCTTACTAGACGAATCGCTAGCCAACTTTTGTCGCTCTTACGGTTTTGATTTCTTGGCGGCTCGCATGTACTGTGGGCTGTGGATGATCGTCATCGCTCTTTGCGTGGCATCGATCGAGGGCAGCGTGGCGGTCAAAAAGATTACCCGGTAAAAAATATTTTAGTCTAGACGACGAACCTGTTTCGTGATTTAGATACTGTATTTCTTTAAATGGATAGATATACTGGATTATACATCTACAATCATCCAAGTATATTATAATATAGGTAGGAGCATGATGTTGTACAATTAATTATTTATATAAAACATTCCAGATTTACGGAAGATATTTTCGCCTTCCTGATTTCTTTGATTTTCATCTCGGAGCCTATCACGAACCTAATTAACCTATACCGCGCTCATCCTCTCGGCTACGACTACTGCCAACCCTTTACGCCGCTGGTCAATGCTACTGTCACCAACTCGACTGGTAAGAATGAGATGTCACTCAATAAAATGATTCAAAAATTATTCCATAGATTTAATTACAACTATGAATCAAATTTATTTTTATTCCTTATGTTAATGATGTATAAAGTTTATATTACAAAGCACCTTATGTTAAATGGACACTGCATCCTACCTTGGATATCCACGCCTACGTTTAATAGGTTGGGATAGAGGACTTCTCTGAAATACAAGAACTGTCTAGTTTCATGGCGAGTTATACGGACGCAAAGCCGCCCTCAGTCCCCAGTCTGTGCATCTTATGTCCGTGCATCTATATCTTATTTATTATCTGTGCATTTCATCTTTCGACTTTTAGGAAACGAAACAATCGTACTGCCTACTCCTTCACCAAAGAATATGCCACCGCAGCCGAATACCGCACTGTTCTGCACAATGCTCACTCTGTCCACCTTCATCATTGCCTATTATCTTCGTATCTTCCGTAACGGCAAATTTCTCGGACGCAGTGTAAGTTTATTAATTAAATACAATGATAATTCTGGCACCTACGAGGTCTGTGGTACTTCTAGTTCTTGTAACATGAGATAGTCTAGATAATAATTTTAGTTTTAAAGTTTTCTTTGAGTATTTGTCGTTGAGTAACACAATTAATTTATTGTTCTTCTTTGATGTAGAGGTACAAATTAAAATTACGTTGTAGTCTGTCACGTCGAGTTAATGTTGGCGCAAATTCAAATTTTTGAATTAATTTACACCTTAGGTACACCTTCCGTAGCGTTCGCTGCTTTTCTGACAGATTGCAAACCGATAGAGAGCTATTACAGAAAAGGTGGAGAATAATCATGAATCTTCTATAAGTACTTAATTATTTCAACAGGCTCGTCGTGCCCTCGGTGACTTCGGTGTGCCGATAGCTATCGTACTGATGGTGGGCGTGGCGTGCCTAGTGCCGGTGTGGACGGAGAATCTGCAAGTGCCGGAGGGTCTGAGCCCGACGGCGGCGCGTTCGTGGCTAGTGCCTCTCAACCCTGGTTTAGAGACCATCCCCGCGTGGGCCACCTTTGCCATGGCCCTCCCTGCACTTATGGTCTATATTATAGTCTTCATGGAAACGCACATTGCTGAGTAAGATATCTGACTGGCTTGCGATATTATTGACGTATTTAGAAAGTTGATTTCGTGTTGTATTTTACTCGTAGAACTTTTTTTATCATTTGGATAGTGTTTTTCTTGCTGTATTTTAATTACTTATCTATTGAGTAAATACATAATTTGTCGTAATCGGCCACTAGCTGTAGGTAGATGTATTCTGATAGTGCAACTTAAAAGTTTCCGCTCAACCATGTACATAGGTACCTTATGCAAGCCGCGCAAAAACAGCTCGCGCTCGCTTTTTTCCTTGTTTACCTTGAACAGTGTTATTGATAAATAATGAAGTCGACAGTGTTTAAAATAGTATACTTTTCGCAATATTCATACTGCAACCCTGCATTCATTCATACCGCAATAATAACGCCATTAATATGTAATAACGGTACTATTTGTAAATTAATCTGACAGTTTTTTTGTTGTCTTATACATAGAAACTTTGAAAATCATAGTAGGTACATAATATTAGGTAAGGCGCATATATTAGTTTTTTTTTTTAATATTCGGTAATTGAGTAAAATCATCGTTCGGCGATACCTAAAATTCGGATTCGAAATGAAAAACTGCCATTAATGACGTATCTAATGAATTATGAAAATTAAGCATACACCATGCGATGTTATTTTGTTATGTACTTATTTAGCCAATGAATATTATATTAAGTAGCGAGCGAGCGGAGCGAGCTTTGCGCTGGTTTGTGAGATGTAATGTTATTTATTTTTAATGACTCTTTGTCTATTTTAGATTGATCATCGACAAACCTGAGCGCAGACTGAAGAAGGGCAGCGGTTTCCACATGGACATCGTGATCATGTCGACAATAAACGGCCTCTGCGGATTATTCGGAGCCCCATGGCAGTGTGTAGCGACAGTGCGCTCCGTTAGCCACGTGTCGGCCCTGACCGTCATGTCCACTACTCACGCCCCGGGCGACAAGCCCTACATTGTGGAGGTTAAAGGTACGGCATATGATATAGGGACCTGTCTACAAACGATATTGTCATACTAAGTGTTGTAGATATTTGGATTCGGACTTTTATTAGACAAGATTACCTTCGTATGTTCTAAGCATGTCCATATTGATAACGCAGAAATGAGCTACCTAATAGACTTGATCCGCCCATGCGAAATTGCTTTATATGCTTTTAAATTTATATGCAGAAACCTGCTTCAGCTTGCATTGCACTTTTTAAGTATATTGTAATACTGAAATCACTGTAACCAAATCGTCTATATCACCGTCAACTTATGAAAGCGTTAGTTTACAAACATCCCAAAAATTGTGAAATGGTGAAACAAATGAAAGCATTAATTTCTAAAAAGTAAATACCGTAATTTAGATTAGGTTAGGGTTAGAACATAATATCAGTTATTGAAATCATATTATGTTCTATTAATTTGTAAGTGGTATGTGGTACATCTCACAATTTTCCGACAGTTTCATCACAAACTGATAAGTTCGTTTATAAACTAATAGTTTTTACAGTGTTACGGAAACATCTACATTCCTAACTTTATCTTAAATTTTTGTAGAGCAACGTTTGACTGGACTGCTTGTTGCGTTGCTGGTGGGTATCTCGGTGCTCGCCGCGAGCTGGCTGCGGCTCGTGCCGATGGCGGTGTTGTTCGGCGTGTTCCTCTACATGGGTATATCTGCACTGGGTGGTATACAGTTCTGGGACCGATGCATTCTACTCTTCAAACCGGTTAAGCATCATCCTCAAGTGCCGTATGTGCGACGGGTATGTATAAATAGTATAAATAAATAAAAACATTTTTATTCATCATAAGGTATTTGTATACACTCGATGAACGGCAAAAACACAGTA
>DWQK01003262.1:0-11803 GCA_018231225.1 Noctuana stator | reverse complement strand
TCTATGACTACGCCACTGGAATCGCCTCTCACCATAGGCGAGTGCGTTACGTAAAATAATAGGATCCTCGGCTGCTGCTCTTAATAGTGTAGTTTTGCCAATTCCATCAGACTATTCTGGACTGCGGTGGGCAAGGTCCGTCCCCTCCCCTTTCCTATGATAGAATCTAGAAATGAGCTACGATGCATAATTACCTAATGTAGGTTTTAAAGCAAACATTTTTATCCCTGGGGTTACAAATTTGAAGGTCCAACTTTTTTCTTGTATATATTATACTTATACTAGGTACAGATCAGTGATTCAAATATAGAAAAACAAAATTAAAAGTTATCTCATTAACTTCAGCAGCAACCCATTTTTTATTCGCTTATGAAAATAAGATAACATCTATATTAAATAAATACCTATATATTTCTTTCGGTCTTTGACCCCAAAGTTCAAGACTGTCAAGGTAGGCCTGTTTTATTATGTTGTCTTTGCCAGCCTGTCACAAAATTATATGAAATGGAATCCTTGCAAATATAATTATCATGTTTGTGATAGACAATGACGAAAAAATACAGTACTACCAACCTCAATGGAGATAGATAAGTAGATAAATGATTATAGGTATGTATCTAAATTGATAAAACAGTTTGAACCATTTATATAGAAAAAGGTAATGAAAAAAAAGACCAAGTGAACTACGTAAATAAAAATACTTCCAAGATATTACATTTACTTTATTTCAAGTAGGTAGGTACATAGTGGTTTTAGATCAATAATTGGAATAGACATAAGTCCAATAAATTACAGTTACCACATAGAAAAACCTGGAAAATGTCTTCTTCAGCATTTACAATACTGGCTGATTCTATAGACATTATCAACTAAAATTATCACAATGAACAAAATTGTTGAAGATACACCTATAAAACATTTGGTTTACTTCAAATTTCTCATCTCATCAATTATTTTCCAAGTTTCCAGACTAACAATACTTGGTAATAATTAAGTCTTTAATAATATACAGGTATTGTTAGTCAAAAAAAATTCAGTCCTTCCATACAGATACAAAATGAAGTTATTAAAATTAACTTAATGTTAAGGTTGTTTGAGAAGGTTATATTTCCTGGCACGAGACTTAGGCTCTAACTAAGCTAAAATAGTAGTGGTAAGTTTGTACATTTGCACTCAAGAGCATATGTAGTAAGTGCAATGAGGACTTAACATGAAGTGGATCGGTTTGTGCAAAGCATGACTGACAAACCAATAGCCACAATCTCAATGATGTACCCAGCATAAAAATAGTCAAGATTCGTGCCAGGATTTACACCATGTTGATCTCCCACTGACAATGGATAGTCCTTAAAATATCAATTACACTAAAAGCGTTCCACCAGTTTGCTGCTGGTACACTTCTATTGTGTCTCCTTCTTCCATCTCTAGTGATGTTGGCGTGTCATTTTCATTGATGGGTTGCCCGTCAAATCTGAACCGTACTACTTGCATTGAAAGTCCCTGAAATAAATAAATGTAGGAAGTAGTTAGGTATTATTCAATATCTCTAGAAAAAGTGAATTTAGAATTTTTTTTTAAATTCTAAGGTATTTAAAACTTAGCCGCCCATTGTATTTTAACCTAAAATATATACTCTTATATGCATATGTGAGGACTTTATTTAAAAATCAAAATTTTATATTAGACCAAGGAATCATTTTGCCCTATACAAATTATTCACCCCCTCTGTGGATGGAATTAACAAAAATCTTTTCTTATGGGTGCCTACGTCATACAAAGAACACACCCTCCAAGTTTCAGGTCTCTACAATCAGTGGTTTAGGCTGTGCATTGACCCATGAAGTCAGTTTTTCAGGACGAAGCATTTTATATGTATATAAACAGCATGTTTAGAGTTTGTCTAGTCCACCATTAAAGTCAATATTTTAAGTCTTGTTTGGAATTCATTATCTTGAATTGTTGCACTTCCTATGTTCAGCCATTTTAAATCTATCCTAAATAAGGGTTCCAAATTTTTATATATTCATAACCTCTTAACCTTTATTTAGATGTGTGAACACACATCTCGTTATCAACTATCAACAATAACAATGTAAGATTTTAATTTCATGAATCATTGTTAAAAAGCTAGTACTAGTATACTTAATTGCCAATGCCTATGAGCCGGAAAGTACAATTACATTCCAAAGAATATTTAAGTTAAAAGAAAGTTTATTAGGCCTTTCTTTTGACATAATTCCTCACTGAATGAAGATACTATCTAGGGGCACCGACACAATACTACTTATTTCTAGAAAAGTATACTTACAGCTCTATCGCAGTACGCGTTCATCAATTTCCTCAGCGGTGTGTGTTTTTTGATTTTAAATTGGACAATAGCATTATCTTGTCCTAAGACTTTCAGGTTGATGTGCTCGCTTTCTCCCTGGAATTTAATTATAGCAACAATGTAAAACTAGACACGGTTCTGGAAATGTTCACATTTCAACGGAGCCACATTTCGCGAACAACGCCATGACTTCAGACAAAGCTTCGATCGTGTTCAATATCTGATAATACATAAGTTTTGTACCTTCTTTTCATCCGCCATTTCAGAAAATGTTTATTACGTTCGATTGATGACACAAAAAGTAAACACTCCTAAATATTTCTAAAGTTTCAAATAGAAATTTCACACAAATGACAGATTCGCGATCCGGTGGCGTGGTAATGGCGTCCGGGCGAGTGGCTTGGAGGAAATAGCACAGTGCTGCCAACATGCGCGATTGGCGCGCTTCTGCGCATTGATGAGAGTAGAGTAACGCGAAGAAACAATCAAGCTAGTTGCCACACCTAATATTTTGTTTCCTCACGGAACTTTCGTGTCCTCTTTGGTTTTTAATAACCGAAGAAAATATTTTGATATTTGACTAAAATGATAAAAGGTATCGTACAAGTCTTTCTCGATACTTTTTCTAGAAGTTTCGAGAGACATAGCCCATTATCGCTGATACGATTAAAGTAATATATATTTTTAAAGTGATATTTGTGTAAATTGATTTATTAATAATTTACATATATATAGTTCATAAAAATGGGCGAAATAATGTTAATTTTTAACATCAATATAATGATATCCGCTACGCTCATGCTAGCCAACATAAAATACAAACATTTCCGGCTTTAGGGTTGTGCAAAGGTATTTAGACGGAAATGACTAGGGTTGTGTTTTTTATCGAACATTGGAATTATCGATATTTTTCAATATCGATTATAATAGTAAATTAAAAAGCAATTCTAGCTGTAATTTTACTATATTATTTGAGACCTTTAAACTGGATCCTAAGCAGGAATAAATTTTACAGGCCTATCTAGGAAATGTATTAGTAAGTACATATACATAACAATTATTATAATATATATACCTATAAATTTATGTTATTTATGTTGTTATATTGTATGATTAGTTGTATGTATATATGATAATATATTATGAATGATTTATATGTGTATATCTTTGCGTATACACCGAAACTAAACTTCCACCATCCCCTAATGGGAGAGATTGCTATTTAGCATTAGTTAAACGTTTATAACCCTTAGATTACGGTGGTAACGTTTATAACCCTTAGATTACGGTGATACATAAAAATAAATAAACTAAGATAGGCCCTTTATAAAAAATGTAAATAATGGACAAGAAAAAGGAACTTTTATTTGTTGTTTTAATCAGTCCGTAACATAATTCCTTAATAATTGCACCCACTTAGCTAGTAAAGTCATAAAGCGCAATGGGAAAAGTAGGGGATGAAAATTATCAGTAAAAGCAAAATCTCACAGTAAAACTCCGTATATCGGTCTCGCTGATAGGGTCAAAGAAAAAAGTATGAGATCAGAACACCATGTCGTTATTTAATAATTTGTGTACCTTTATTACCTTAAAATTAAATATAGGGAACTTGGGATTGTTAATTCCTTTACAGGGTTTTTTAAGGTTTGTTACAATTTATTTTATTCTGCCATTATCTCACAGTGTTATCAAAGATGACTTTTTCTATCTGAATTGATATTTTATTTTTAGTTATGAGCTTAGAGTGGCTCAGCTAGTTATTTATGAAAAAAAATAATATTCACTGACTTACATACATAGTTTTAACTCTCGTCGTATTAAATAATCCAACTTCTAAGTAATTTATGACACAAGTAATTTTAGTATACCCTAAAATAACCATTTGTTCGCCCGTCGTTAACTTAATAATTAATACGCTGAAGACCAAATTACGTTGTGTTTGATTAGTCATGATAATTTTCTCTTTTATATTTATTTTATGTTACACGAAAAGTATAGGTTGCAAGTCCATGGTTTTTCTTCTCAGATTCACATTACTTTTTAGCTACTTCTTAATACTGATACTGGTAACCCTAATTTTAACACTAACGCCCTCTGTCAATGTAATTCGAGTGCTAAAAAACAAAACATCCAATACAATGTAACGTAAAAGACAGTAAATATTATGGTGAAAGTCTTTGACGAGCTCTATTTTCTATTTATTTTTTAAATAATAGGTATTTTCTCAAGTATTATGCAGTGAACATCCGATTAAGTATAGTAGAGCTCAATGACTCATTTTACATAAAGCCTATTCCACACGTTCCAATTTAATTGAATTGTGAATCAAATTGTTTGATGTATGAAGTGGTTTCCAATAAATAAAAAAATATTCAATATTTACTTGATCGACCGAACGGACTGAACTGGAGAAATGAAATTGATTCGTGGAGATTTTAGATACTTACAGGTTTCAGAGTTGTAAATGACCCAATCTTTGGATTTAAATAACAAAACTTTATATAGCGTGCGTTATCAAGTTGTAAATATATATTATACACTAGTCAAAATAATTTGGAAATTAGATATTTAGTTTATTCAATCTTTCCATCTACCACCAAGAAAAATGAAGCCTTTCAATTTGTTTCCAAGGCTACAAATACCCAAATTGCTTTATGCAGTCATTACAAGTGTTAAGCAAAACGTCCTGGCAATCAATTCAAATTGCTCTCGTATAAAATTGAATGGTGATGAAGGCAAATTTGAATGGCCGCAAAGAGAACCGTTAACGAAGCTAACGAAAGTGAATCAAATAACTTGGCAAATACTCGTAACTACGGCAGTAAGTGTGTAAGACCGCGGAATTTATTGCTGACGTATCTAACTTCATATTTTTAAATTTAACAATCGATTCAATTTCGTTTAAATGTAAGAATTGGATAGATATAACTTTTGCCACATTCCTAAATTTTCAGAAGCACTAAGTCAAGCGGTCAAACATTAGACGTTAGAACGTTGGTTTTTGCCTGAATTTTATAGATTTAACACTTATTGTGTTTATTCTCCAATGTGGGTAGGCATGTGTGTCTGTTCTTTGAGGCTGTCTAGGGAACGAACGCGTGAGCCGAATTTGATGATTCTTACAAAATGAAAGTTAACGAGATTCAGTAGGAAGATATTATTACGTAAGTACCAATTTGTAAGTAAATCATTTTAATTTTTTCATTTTTATCATTATTGTTATAGTATTTTATGTCTTAGTATTCTCCACCAATTAGTATTGGAGCAGTGTGGTGTAGTATGCTCCAGGCCTTCCCCGGTTGTGGGGAGAGCCCTGTATCCAGCAGTGGGACATAAAAAGGCTTGAAGGCATTCTTATTGTTATGTATCCAAGTACCTTTCAATGTTATTTTCAATTTTATTAAACAAGCCACACAGAGGTTTAGCGAGTTTCCACAAGCATTATCGATGTCCGTTCGCCGCACCCGAGCACTCAGCTTGATGGGGCTCGCGGCCACGTGATGCGTTTTTCATGTTCAATTTCATTTCACTATGACCGGATATTGCGTAGGTGTTATGCGAGATTCGTATCGTCACTATGACGGGGTTATTACGGGGAAACATATTTTTAAAAGCGTACAATTGCAATTAGCTATTCGTGACATACGTTAATAACTTCATAAGTTTGTGTTAGAGCCTTACTTCGACTAAACTCAGTGGCGTACCGTGGTGGGGAGGGTCGGTACTTTTTAGAGGGTGGCAAAATTTCATAATAAATAGATAATAAAAAAGGTCACAATAACAAGCGTTCTTGTTCATTTTAGGGGCGGCAAATTTTGGAGTCAACGAAAAAAGGTCATAAATGTCAATCGATAAAAAGACTGACTAAACTTGTCCAGCCGTCATCGACGAGAAGGACGATGGTGTAGCAAACTCTATTGTATACCTACTATGGGAAGACGCCAAGATCACTATCGATATGGTTTAATTCTGGAATCCTCATGCGTTGAGACACGCCACTGGGAAGTGCAATGAAAACCCTATATAAACCGATATTACAGCCATGGTATCCTGAAGATTTCGTATCGAAATAAAAAAAACTATTAAGTAATTAGGTAGGTACATGAACAACAAATTATTCTGAACAAAGAGGCTGAAACAAATTTGAATAAGCACCTTAAAAATGCCACTTACCTTGTCATCTCAGTTTCTTGAATAATCTTCTTGTTTCTTTTCTCGTTAGGGAAATAAAACACGCGCCTGTTTATTTAACTTTTATAGTATATTTTATTAAAGAAAACATGAATTAGCCGGCGATTTGTAATGATTTGATGTATAAGTACCTACTAGAAAGTAGCATTTGTCAATTTGTGTGCATATTAGAGTAGTTACCTACTCTTATTATTATACTGCATTGTAATATTAAATTATACTCTACTTCCGTAGGTATGTAGTTGCATAAGTAAGATTTAGGCTCTTGTAGGAACAGACCGTGCTCTACGACCATGGCTTGTGAAGGATTTCATTTTTAAATGCGTAAGTGGTTCGTGAGTGTCTGTATACATTTTTAATAGTACAAACACTACAAACGGCTTAACTGCTACGTAGGTAAAGAAGATTGTCTTGAAAAGTGCAGGTCTAACATGTGTTTTTGTCGGATACAAAACAGGGTGTCGAGATGATTGATTGAGGGATCGAAAAGGGTTTCTAAGAAGCCATATAAATTGTTGTCATAGTATTAAATTGAATCTTGTGTTTGTAAGTGTGTAAGAAATACATATTCATATATTTACATGTCACTATCTACATTCCAACCATACATATGAGTATGGTCGAAACTTGAAATTTGTCCTCCCCAATCAAGTTTTATCACTCCCTGGATCAAAAGCTACGTACGCCCATATTTTGGTGGTGTTAAAGCGTTCAGCGTGAAATACGCTAGAAATATATCGAGGATTCCGATTTTAGTGTGAGAAAATGTTTATTTCTATCTGTGAATGACTACAGTATAATTTTTTTCCGTGCAGTTTGCGTCATAAAACGTCGGAGCGGTGAAGCGAATATTTTGCTCTCTCTCCCACTCACGGGCCTTATGGGGCAGGTATAGTGATGCGCATTATTGTTGTCGATAAGCGTTATCGATAGTGTATATAGTTTTGTTATTAGGTGGGATTGTAATAAAAATGAAACAAAAATACATAAAACAACATATTTATTAAAATTTATTTTAAATCATTATTATTCTGATTAAAATAAATTATTAATTAGGTATGTGTATTAAAAAACTATAACTACAAACGTTTAGAATGTAACAAGTTATATTATAAACTTATTTGTTTTTGTCGTTAATGGCGTTGCGCCCGCGCAACATGCTCACCGCCCTAGCCGGCTTATCTTTTATGACCCAAATTGCACGGAATAAATAATTATACTATAGTGCACTGGTTGTGCCCATACTAACCTCCCTGCGGGAAGAACTGCGAGTATATGAGCTTGAAGGTATCTTCTCGGACCACACCGGTGGGGCACTCGGCTTTGAACCCCCGGTATAAGCGTTTCAGTTCGGGCTCAGTGAACCGGGTAGCTTTGCGGAGTGCTGCGATAGAGTCCGGCCGGTATCGTGGCAGCTGCTCACCCAACTCCTCGAGTTCGGAGTCTGGAATTAAAGAAAGTGTATGTTTAGCTACAATAGGCAAAGTTTATGTCAAAGATTACATGTTACGTAGTCACTGCACTTTTAGGATATAACCCTTTCCCTGTCCCACGAATCACATACCAATCACAGAACATTGCGATTCTTTAATAATTGCGTCTTCTTCGTGGACAGGAGCCTGTTAAATAGCTCTTTTAAGATCGTCTTTTTATAAGTACCTAATGTACCCAAGACCTACCTTAGGTACTTATAAAAAGTTAAAGGACCAGTTAGAGTCTTAACTCAAGTACCTAGTTATGTTAACTCAAGGAGTTAAGACTCTTAAAGGTGGTCGTCAAATTGATAATTTGTTAGATCTAACTTCTTCTAATATCTTCTGTAAACGGATTATTCTGACAAGAAATGAAACTTAAAGAGAATAGGATGACCATTTTAAGCTGGTTACGTTGGCAACACCATGGTAGTGTATACTCCATGTTTTCCCTCGTGCATTCTTGTATTGCACTGTTGTTCTGAATTGTTGTTGTTTTCATAAAGTTAAGTAAAATAGAGAGATCTTGTAACCAATTTAGCGTTTCTAAAGCGTTTATTCGCCAGTACCATAACCAAGTCACGTTTGCAATTTGGTGCATGATTCTTAAAATCGTTTATAATATCATCCGTGCTACCATTGTGCAATTTTATGCGAATAATAATCTTTCGTTGTTTGTTGTAGGTTGTAGGTTGTAACTTATGTGAAAATTGAATTAATAAAACCACACAAGCGAGAGTTGTTTAATTAAATTTTATTTAAGTAAGCTATCAACGTGTTTACGTAATAAATATTGAATAGTTAGCAGATAAGAATGACAGAAAATATAATTTCAGACAGTGATTTTTCTTTGTCGGGTGTGGTTATTAAACATTTAATATGTGTCATACCTAAGCCTCTTTCGCTCATAGAATTTTATAAGAAAGAAGGAAAAACAACAAGTAAATTATGCCTTTGTTTACCTCTGAGTCAATGGAAAAATAGAAAAGACAGCCTGAAACTTTTCACGTTCAGAACTATGGCTATTTATATTTATTGTGTTTGGATTGTTGTGTAAAATAAGGTGTATGAAATGGTATTTGTGTTTTAAACGTTGATGCTTGAGTGTTTCAAAACAATGTATCGGACGTGTAAACGTTGAGATTAAAATTGCAATATTACGTCTAAAACTAGAAAATCTCATTTTATTTTGAATTATCTTTATTTTTATCTTTATTTTAACCAGACTGCAACATCTCTTGCCGTCTAGATTGTATAAACAATCAGCAGATGAATAATGATTGTATTAAAAAGATTAGGTTAATATTAATTGAACGTATTAGAACTACTAAGCCATAGCAAGGCAAGGCCGGGTCAACTAGTAGGTACTATTAGTAGGTACATAAGTATTTAAACACATTATTGAAATGAGTTTCTCCAATACTAACTTTATATATATGAAGGATATCAATAGTGTCTGGATATTGTATTATATTCACACGAAAACACTAAGTTAAACGGGAATATCCATATTAACGAGGAAAATTACTGTTAATATTTTAAGGCGCTTTGATCTTCACGGGTGAACGGTTCAGTATAAAGGAGTCAAATAGCATGACTTTATTATAATTATTTCGTACTTTAGCACTCTATCTTTTACAATTCATTGAGTTTGCTTTGTTATAAGTAGATTAATTTTAGAATAATATTGTATATTGTCTTATGCAAACGTATTATGTTTCATAGGAAATCACTATTGCTAGCCACCCATTTTTATGGCTAACTGGAGGGGACGCTGACCACAACCGGGGAAAGCTTGAGGCATACTCCTCTACGCTGCCCCAATGTAGATTGGTAAAGATAGATGTTAGTGGCCAACCCGTGTCGAATGTTATCAAAACCGCCCAGAGTTTAACGACGGTTTTATCCTTAAGGACACTGAAAACCAAATCCTATACGGAGTTCACTGTAGGTATATATAAATCACAAAAAGATTCCGATAAAATTCATTTATATATATTTGCAGATCTAGAGAAAATCGCTTTTTTATCGACTTAAAAATTAAAATATGCATTCGAGATCTTTCGTCGTGTAATGTTACAAAGTAGCTACAGCATCGCAGAGGGAGTCCCGAGACCAACTTCGCGACCTTTCGTCTAAAATTACTTGGAAGTTTTACTGACACGCTAATGATACTAAAGTTACGCTCTTGAGAGATTCTTCTGTCGCCAAGTTACTTTCGACGGAATAAAAATGCGAAACACATAGGAAAATAAAATTTACATAGAAAGTGACTGAGCGGTTTTAATTGTATTGTAAAGTATATTGTTATTATTATGTTATGGATTTTTTTCAAATTTGTTCTGATTACAAAACAATTAGCTTCACTACTTGTGATTACAAAACGGTAAAACACAATTATATATTTAAAACCCCTAATATACGTATACACTGGATGAACGTCAAATGTTACGGTATATCGGCTTTAGGCGCCTTTTTGGCTAAGGCAGGCCGGCGGAAAAAAACTCTCGGCACTCCTTTAAAATCAAGTGTATAAATTACAAGTACGAGTAGGTACTTTACTCGTATATACAAGAATAAAAGAACTATCTTTAAAATTAAAGCAAAATGCTCTTGTGCTGTTAACATGGAATGAAATTGCACCAAGTCTCAGGTTCTGAGTACTGTAGTGCACAGCTCAACTTTGCGATTTAACAGCTGAAATTACGAGGTAGTTTCCTTGCAACACTAATGACACTAAAGTTTAGCTGTCAAGACATTCCTGATAGTGAGACCGGGGAGAACCTTTGTTCTTAGTTAGATATATTTTGTGGTATAATTAAGGTAGTGATTTATGTTTTGCGATATTTTAAAAATTATTTTAATTTTAATTTTGTTTAACTCTAAAATCATATTTCAGGGTTTCTTATAGAATATGCTAGTATTTTTTGTGTGAATATCGGTTCATCTATAGGGACTATAGGTATGTTAAAAAAAGTTATCGTGTCGTAAAATATGGTACCTAAATATATATATTTTTAATCTATACATATAATATTTTTTGCCCTGAATGACTGACTCACTGACAGACGGATCAAAGCAAAGTCAAAACCACTGATCGTAGAGACCATAGAGATCTGAAAATTCCCCTTATTTTAAAATATTCCTTTAATACAGGTCTAACTGAACACCGCCTCCTCCACTAAATTTTACAAATAGTTACAAAAACAATGTAACAAAGTGTTACCGAGAGCTTTTCGAACTACGGACATTAGTCTTTTTTGGCTTACCTAAATTGTGGTCCGTCCATCTTTATTCGTCCACGACCCGTCCGGATGGTTTTGACGTTATAATAATGGAACGAAAAATGTTTCTTTTGAGATATTACAGTGCTCTCCTACACTCATTAGCGTTAATTAAAACTTGGTAACTATGCAGATAGAGAGACGGACTTGGTAAATGCACTGAGGGGAAAATTATTCGACACCATTTATATCCGCTCTTTAATTTATTCTGCACTTTAGACTTTAGAGCATAATATAATGAGCGTCGGAATGTGTTTTGCTTTCCGTGACAATAAATATTCAGGTATAGTAATAGGAGTGTTATTGTATCTTAATTATGTATACAATAAAGTGTTATACGTATGAATATAAATAAAGAAATTATCACTAAACCTGTCATTGAAATCGACCTACTGTAGTTCTTGCGTGATGAATGAGCGATCACACATAATTACGTACTAGCACATGTAGGTATACTAATATATAAAGCTGAAGAGTTTGTTTGTTTGAACGCGCTAATCTCTGGAACTACAAGTCGGATTTGAAAA
>DWQK01003261.1:0-11803 GCA_018231225.1 Noctuana stator | reverse complement strand
AATGGTTTGCTCCGGAAGTTCTGGTTGCACTTGCTGGAAATTTTGAACAAACCAACCTTGATATAATTGTTATCGGGATGATTAAATTTCCCTTCAATTGCTCTAGTTGCTTTTATTATGCGACTGTAATGTTAGAAAGGTAACAGACGTTTTAGATATTTTGAGAGCTAATTATTTTTGTTATTATGTAACAAAGTGGAATTCAATCATTTGAATTCAATCGTTAATTTTCGGTGTATCATGGTATGGGGTTCTTTAAACCCCCATAATAGTTACCCCATAATGTTAATAGGGCTTTTTAAAGAACTGAATAGATAAGTAACTCGTTTTTGAACACTAATACACGAATTTTTATAAACATTAATATATTTAAGATTACAAGTAGATCCGATTACAAAATAGTAGGATTACAAAAAGGTCGTTTTATTGCTAAAATAGTATTTGCTTCTAGATAGTCTTTGAGAAAATGTTAATCAAATAAAGGAGAAACAGGGACTTACGATAATGAAGGTAAAGTTAAAAGCAATCGGGAGTACTAAAAGTCATGTAAATATTCTTTGATTGTGAAATTGGTATCCAGAAATTCACGTTAGACCTAATTCTCGGTGGTATGAGACAAATGTCCAAGTAAATGGTGAAGTATATAAAGGTTGAAGATAAAGACATAAAACTAAATCTAACGGGAAGTAAATGCAATTCTAATATACCTAGTAAAGTATACCATCAAGTTATTTATGAGAAAAGTATATTTTAATCCCTATAGTACTGGCTTCAAGGTTTTACCTTCAGGAAATAATTCCGGTTTTATTTACAATGTGTTATCAACAAAACGTTGGCTTATTATTTGATAACGCGAACGCAACTTTTCCATTTCCAGATAAAGAAACAGAAACAAAGAAATTCTGTACGAGCGTGCGCAAAACGTATTCTGAAAGAAAAGTAAATTAAAAACTATCTTGCAGAACCATAAAACCCAAAGTAAAGAGGTCGGATAAAATACGTTGCCCATTTATTATAATGTTGTTATCAAAAAGTCGACGTTTGACTGAGATTGCGTGCGGACGGCTCGCGAGACCTTATAAGATTTAGTCGGAAAATAAATTAGGTACGACGGAAAACTTTTCGGTAAATAAGAGGGGATATCGCACGACTAAAGAATTAATGTACCGTTTTGGATGTGGTATTATGGATGTGGAAAGAAATATTAACTCTAGCAATCATATTAAATAAGTGGATGCCGATAATGCTATGAAACTATGAAGATCAATAAACAGATATTGAATCTTACAAGAGCGGCCCTAGTATGAGTTTTTGTAGTTTACGATAAACGCAATTCGGTTTTGAGTTTCTGCATACAATGTAATGTCAATGGACCAGTCAATGGACTAGCAGCGCCCCTAGCGAGTCCGGCGAGAACAAAAGTGGACCGTGTTCATTGCTTGTTGTCTTATTCAAATGCAACTTTGTACTGTACGAGGTTCACAATGTATAGCATGATAGTTAGTTCGATCACATTTTTCTAAACTGTCGTACTAAGCCCTCGGGGACTAATAGAATTGAGTTATGCTAGTAGTAGATGCTATTTCTTGTAGGTGCAATAAAGTTTATGTGTTAGCTTTATTTCATTCACATTTGATTCAGGTGTATTTTGATTCCGATAAAATAACTTTCTCTCCGTCTTTTGTTTTTATTTCCGTATCCACAGTGAGGTTTTGTTACGACTCCATGTAGACCGTTGTCTCAGGGCCGACTGAAGTTTGTGCGTCTTAATCGCCGCCAGCGAGCTGATTACAAACTGAACATTTCTTTGGGCGTCACTTAATGAGTTGCCTTTTGAACTTATTCTGTACTTGAAGAGTACTTAACTCGCAATTTTTGCTTCCATATCCAAATGCGTACTGTTTAGCATTAAAACATTGTTTGCTTTGAATGTTTCAAATAACACTATTTTTTTAAGTTCGCGTTTGAGATATTAAAAGAGTGTTTTCAAAAGTAAATTGTTAATCAACATTATAAGCATTACTGCGGTTATGTATTTAATAGTCTTGAGATATTTCTTGTTATTAATTTTTACCTAAGAAGAAATCAACTTTTTCATTGTTATTATTATTTTTATGAAACAAAACATGATTGTGTCATTCTGCTACTTAACAACTTTGGGAATGCATATTTAAATCTTAACAGATCAGTGTTTAAATACCTAAAACATTTCCTAAAACTCGTCTTCTTTTCGTTCCATTTGTTTATGTAAATTCTTCCAGCTCTGTTCCCACATGTATTTAAATAAACATTTCGCCAGCCAATCTACATTTGTAGTTAGTGTTGTTTACCACAAACTGCAAATGCACTCGTTTGACTATTCATTCTTAATCTCCGTTCTCCACTATCTTTTTGGCAGCGCCGCCTAAACTACTAGTACGGACTGCCTTTTTTAAATTGCATGCAGTTTCTACTCATTACTCGCAGGATATTTGCATACAAAAACAACAGAGATGGTATTTATTTTCCTTACCGCTGTACTCGTACGTTCCTTGAAAAGCCTTTGAACTTTCCTAATAGGTAGAGTACTGTACGGAAATACTATTTTGAGTTCACAGAAAGCAGACTGTATGAGTGATAGACTGTTATAAAGAAGTTCATACTATAATTCGTTTCTTTCTAAAATTGGTACGTATCGGAAAAGGAAAGCGCTGTCGTAGTTATAAATAATTAATAATTCAAATTGATAATTGTGTACCTACATAGAGACTTCTAAACTTTTATGTTCGGTTTTCAGTAACTTGTAGGTATTATAAATTTTATTTCTGAACGCGTTGAAGTATTTTATAAGTAATAATTTACAATGGAAATGTATAAAGCAAAAGTTAGTATTATTTAGAAAATAAATTATTTTAATTTAAAAAATTAAATCTTTCATTTTATTAAAGGGTAGTTGTTTTTATTTTATTTGTTTCACTAACCAAATGACAATGACACCCATCAAAGAGCTATATTATGCCTTAAAATTTATTAATCTCGTAAAAAAACGCAAGTATAGGTATGAGTGGATTTATACATTGTAAGCTATGGGTAATTGTAAGGGTCATTCAAATTTAAATTTTCGCTCGCTCGTTCAAATCCCCAGGGCGAGGGCGCGTACAGCGAATAGGGGAGCAAGCGCTAATAAAGTAAATTAAAGATTAATAATATATTGTCTAAATATAGGTTTTTGGGGATCCATGTATGCAAATTTGTTCGAACCCCCGGTGATATTGGATATAGCTGGGCTCAATTCAATTATGAATGACGTTGACGTTGGTTTACGATTCTATGAAGGATTTCTGACACGCAAACAGTGTGCATTAATTTTTTTTTCATAGGTGCCAAATAACGAAGAAAATACACATTCATAGCCTCTTGAATGCCATGGACACACACATTGACAATTACATATAGCCAATATCTTCATTTGAACTTCTGCCCCACTGGAAATTCAACCCAGGGCTTTTCGAATCGCAGATTGGCATGATAACCATTACACCACACAGGTTATAAATAAAGCCAAATAAATAAACAGCAGAAAAACAAGATCGTGAAATAAAAGAAAATAATTAAATATTATATACCAACTATTTATCTAAATACAAAATCTAATCAGCTAATGTCTAAAAATTGGGGACGAATATCACACATTAACCAGTCGACTATCGAAAAAACATGGCTCAACATAGCCCAGCATCAGTCTAATTCCCACTTTTTTCCTGACTGCTCATCCCCAAAGTTTAAGTAAAACTTGTGACACCTGTGTGGAACGGAATAAGGTTAATTATTGCTCGAAACCGGTTCAGCTGACCGAAATATTTCCTTGCCTGCCAGTTTGATGATGTGTCTGGCCACCGGAGAACATTGCACCTGTAGAATGCGACTATCGCACCGAAAGATTAAAAAGCCCATGCCGTCTCTCGCTTTTTACCGAAACCGAAAAAAAAGTGGGTGACGCTATTTTAATTGACGTTGGTCTCCCATTAAAAGAACCTTTTCTGAATGAATTATTCGAACGCTGCTACCGGAATGGAGTCCACTCGAAATATTCTACTTCGTGGTATGCAAATAATTCGGTGTGGCTTTTTCGAAATTATAGGTAAGTACGTAAGAAGCTACCGCTCATAAATTGTATTTGGTATAGATTCTATTCATACATCGCGTTTTTAGGTATTTTATCTACAACGAGCATCTAATTCATCTAATGTTCAGTGGTCACTGTAACCTATGGACACTAACGTCCAACATGTGATGTCCTGGAGGTGTGAGGTCGTGGATACGTGGATAAATTGAGAGTGGATATGAGGGCGATGTTGGTACGTCTACGGCTGAATTCTATACAAATGCTATCACATTTGATAATAGGAAAAAAAATTATTATAAAAAATATAAAATATACTACATAAAGCTCGTGTTTTAAATTGTTATAGGTACCTAAATTTATGTCACGAATATTCACGAAAAATGAAATAGAAAAAAATAAATACAACTCCGAAAATTATTATTGTCAGAGCATCGATAAAACACATTGAACCTGACCACCCTTAAGTCATCGAAAGATATCTTTTCTACGGATCCAATACAATAATTCGAGTTTATCGAGCAGAATTAATAACCGAGAGTATTTTCAGAAAGTTATGGCGCAACAAATAAAAGCAAATTGTCGTTTTTATTATTATTCGGGTATCTAGCAGTCAAACATACGGGCTCTGTAATCTCGTAGAGGTATTAAGAAAGTTATACGAATCTTAAGCGCGGGGAAACTAACTTCGTCGTCATATTAGTTCCACAAAAACTTTAAGGGCAATGATAAGTTTCACGTGTTTCATCATCCAGTGTTTGAGAGGATCGCCCTACTTTGTGTTTGTTGGATCTTGATTACGATACATGCTTAGTACTGGCAATATTATACATCTCAATGTCTTTCTTACATTTTATTTTAAGGAGACAGAAAAATATAAGAAAGAAATGTTAAAAATCACTGTCATTCTGTATCACGTGGAATGTCAAAAAAGCCATTCTTTGTTTCCATACAAGGGACCACTACATACTCGTTGACAGAATACGAGCTACGGTATCCTCTGATTGTCCTAAGAAGCGACTAAATGGATTTCGGGGTTACGATGATGAGATTAGGAGGTAACGTCCATTCAATGACATCGTGTAGACTGACTATATGTGTGGCCGTGAGGTAGGCATTTGCGTGAAATCATGACCCGGGACGTGGTTATAGGAGCCCTGCGCTGGGGGACACCGGTACTTTCCTCAGGAGATCCCGGAGTCCTCCCCCTCGTCAGAGGCTTGCGCTGAGGCCGAGGACCGAGGGGGTTTTGGTGAGGTAAAAATCCCACATAATCCATTATCACTAAGTGCTAGGTACCTTTAAAAGGTATCAAAAAAAGAAGGTTGAGTGTGAGTCGGTGTGTATAGAGGATATATGCAATCCAATAAATTAAGAAAAAGGTTTAATTTACAAAAACATTCAAAGTAATTACGAGTACAGTAGCAAGACATAAAGTTGCAGTCCAATGCCATGCATTGCACACATTGTGTTCGTCGCAACTGAACCAGAAGATCAACGGAAAACTTTTAATAGTTTTTCTTTATTCAATCAACATATTTTCGCTCTCGGACACTTCTTTGTACTGTTTGCCAACAATTTGTTTCGGCTCTTTTTTCCTTTATCAGACGCTAACTCACGATGTTCCTAACAAATTTGGTCTCGAAGGTGCTTTAAAAGTTTGTTTGCGCTCTGATATAGTCTAGACGGAATATTTTATTATTGACTTCGATTATGGCTATTGTTTTAAGTATATATACTAATGGCTTTTTAAATCTACTATTTCCTTATCTTATAATTTCGAGTTCACAAATCTTGCTTTATTTGTCAACACGTATTTTCATGTTGTATTTCAAGTGTTTGCTTTGTTTTATATTATTATGCAATATTTAGATTTATATTCCTTAAACATGGAAATGTTCGTGTAATTAAGCGATGATTAGTTTAGACGCTTGAAAACGTAGCTGCTAAAATATATTCTTTTAATTTGCTTCCTATTCGTTTCACTTGTTTGCTAATCACTAAAGCAAAACTCTACTTTAATGAGTTTTCAACAAATTCGTTTAACTCAGAAGCGTATACACCAGTAACGCTAATTTTTAACGCTAATTTCACGCTCCATATGCGTATATTATTATCGTGGCGACGCTAAAATGCGTGAAGGTGTCAACTCGACACGCATAATGAGAAAAGCGCAGAGATTTTAAAAATCTTAACAGCAACAGCGAAAAAAGTTTTGAAGAATATGGCGTAACTGATTATTTCCTAACTAATATACCTAATAGGTAACCATAGAAACTTACTTATAAAAAAATTTAACATGATCATAAAAAAACATCAACGCCTTAGCTGATTTTACCTAACAAAAGTATATGAAACTACTTATTCCTGAAAGAGGAATTAAAAAAAATAGTAACAGATACACGCAACGTAACATAGCATAACAAATCTGCAGCTATGTCAAACAACATACAACAATAAGAAAAATTATCGTAATTATACATATATCTATAGCTATTGACTTAATAAAACGAACATTTAAGCAAGTTATTAAGACAAATTGCTTGATGAAATAGTGCAATTGGAATGGAAAGAAGTAAAAATCACCGCTCGATCGCTATCGGAAGCCGTGACTGAAATGCCAAATGAGTAATTCTGAGATTCCCCGGATGCACAAAGAGCAAATGTACGCTTCCAATAGCACCACGGACATGATAGGGACGAAGCGTAATCGAAGTTTCTTGTTGCAAGGAATCTTGAAATTTCCTTTAATATTTCACGTGAAGTTCGTAATAATTTCGTCAAGTAATTATATATGTCATCAAGCGGGGCATCAAGCAAGCTCAACGTCTGAAGGTGGCAAAGCTGTTATAGTTGGGAAGGTATCATCCTGGCTACGCATACTTCTCATATTTACTCATCTTCATTACACGTATGATTGTGTAAAATTTCTATCCAAATATCCACTATACATAGAAACCATTTTTCAAAATCGAAAACTAATTACGAAAGCTACAGATTACACTATTAGTTCCGTGTCGTATAGACATCGTTACGTTTCAAAACGCATATATTTTGAATATGATGGATGTGGTTTTACCATCTGTTTGGAGACTAAGCAAATAGCGGAACAGATTGTCACGAAACTAACAAATTCGTTACAAAAAATCCAAGTTGGGTGAAACATGATTTATAATGTTATTTCGGATACGCTGGCATGTTTGTTTAAGACGGTAGACGGATGGTGTCGAGTTTCGGGTAACGTCAGTAGGTACTACTCGTAGCTGTGATTTCTAATGCATGGACTATCTCGTTTCCGAATCGTGTGGTACATTCCAAATTGCTCACCGACGAATTAAAAGTACAGTAATGCTGACTTACTGTTAAATTAACTTATTATTTTATTGTGTTTACTATTTATTTGGTAATCGATAAGCTTTGACATTATAATTGGTAGATTATAGGTAGTTCAATTTGTTGTTTCAAATACTTATAGTAGTAGTTTAGTATGTAGTATGTCAAATGTTTTGAAAATGATTTATTGCGTAAGTAGCAAAAATGCCATTACTAGGTAATAAGTTGTATCACTTTTGATGCCATAATAATAAATTACTTTTTGATTGAGTATTTAAATGCTTACGAACAACTTTTCAAATGTCAATTCACCTACTTAAAGTTTCAAAAAATAGTCTGAACACATGCAAAGGCAACGCTATATAAAAGATAATACACTTATAACAAACGCATACAATATTCTGGTAACTTCATCGTTAAATTATTATAGACAGACTTGGTAAATAATCAAAATGCCTTTTATATCATTAAAACGATATAGAATGTTTATGACCATGGATAAACTACAGTAATTTTGAAAAAGCAATTCCAAATGCATTTAATTTACCTGCTTTCAAATAAAAAAATAGGAAATGTGAAATAAAAGAGCTCTTTCTGATTGTAAGTGGCGGCATTCCCGTTGTTTATGATTCCTGCCTCAGCATGACGCGGCTACTGAACCAACCAACGATATAAGTATTGAGAAACACAATAAATTTGATGCTGTGAAATCAAATTGATATTCTTTACACTCAAATGGTCAGAATATATCGTTTCAAGAGCTACAAATTGTGTTACTTTATTCTGAAGATTAACTGTCTTTGATGGCTTACAAAACGGTTGATAAGGTTCATAAATCTCTGTAGAAATACTAAAAGCTTGTTCTGGAGATACGCGTTCTTTTATAACAAATAATATATGGGCAGCTCAATAGAACCATAGCCCGTATTAAGGTTACTGGAATGGTTGGCTGGTTCAACTTCTCTAAACTTAGAATTCTGTACGTATAGTTCAAGTCAAATAGTTCACGAATTTCTCTTTAAATTTTTGTGATATAATTTCATCATTCTGCGGTCCCTAACATTCAGCCGGTTTAAAGGCTTTACGGGAAATTTTCGTTTAAAGGTAAAAATGAAAAGCTCGTTATTCGACCCAAATTGTGTACGTAAAGCGAACCTAACCGTAAAGTTTCGGCGTTTTAACGAGTAACGTAGGAGCTTTTAATCTCTGATAAATTGACTGACTGAATAAACAATTTTTATTTGTTCCATTATTTATTTATTTACCTTTGAAAGATCCCAAAGCTTCCATGGGTAATGCTAATAAAGGTCTGTGCTGTTGAGTTGAGTACACAACCACTGGAGAGTTAAGGTCTCTTATCATTACATTCATTACATCACTATATTAACATACGTACCTACATTTTAGAACATTACGATTACTTCTTCATGAGCCTCCGTGAGTCGTCAAGTCGCGAATAAAACTAGTCGGGCATTCCCGGAAATTACACGTGAGTTAAATCGCTTGTACCTATTTATAATATGTAGACACTCACAAACTATTGTATGATATAACAAAGTGGGGTTTCCAATGTTGCCTATATCAATCTTAAACAGATCATTTGTTTAGTCGTAACTATCTATCATGATATACTCGTAAATAATTCGCTTGATAAACGCAGTCCAACATGTTTGCTTTATCAATTTATCACTCGGAAGATATTGAACCTAAACACTCCTAGGGCTTTCGTATTTGCATAATCATTAAGTATCGAACGCAACAGCCTGAGCGCTTGGAATCTATATACTACAATCACTCTTAAAGCTTAATTGTAAGGCCTAGATTTGCGTATCAAGTGATGCCTGTGGCAATATTTCGCATTAGTTCGAAGGCGGGCGACCGTTTCAGCAAATTGCCTCTCTATATGCAGAAGCAACGAAGCCGATTTTCATTAACTGCTTCGAGTTCGTCGTACTACAAAGGATGACTGGTCGCATTGATACAGTCCATTTAGAGATATTTTTGTTTACTCAGAAAGCAACGAGCTCATTTTGTTCTAAAGAAGAATGCTACTCAATGCGTCTGAGGTCAATTAAATTCAATTAAGTATAAGAATTTGTACTTTGATTAATCAATCATTGTAGCAAATACTCTATTAATGAATTGCAATCAAATATGCGTAAGTATCTAACATGAAAAACATTTCGTATTCAACTCATAAAAACTCAACAACTCAACTCCACACATAATAACTTTGAGTCAATATGAATGAAATACATGACTGCAGATAGCATGACTATGCCCCATAGGCAATATATAAATCACTTTTAACAATAAAAGTTCATTACAAAACAATCAAATTCTTATAAACCATAATATATAAAGTCTTCATTATATTTAAAAAACTACATACATACTTAAGTAAATGATACGAAAACTTCATCAGATACTCTCATGTAACCGCCATACTAAACCGCCTTAAACGACACTTAATACGGTCTATGTCTGAACTTGGACAATGATACTATCTCGTATAGCTGAAACACTTAGGGTTTCAATTAAGAAAATGTGCCTTGGGTGGCCAGCGGTCGCTGAGATCACTTGTCTAGTCCGACACCAACTTGTAAACTGCGCTTCAGCAAATTATCTCTGCGACAATAGACATGAAGACACTATGCAAAATACCCTAAAATCATGTACTTACCCATTAATAAAGTTTCAGTAATTTACTTATTAAATTAATGAAACTTTATTAATGGGTTTCATAACTGGTTACTTTTGCCCTGATTATGAGGTAATAAAAACTTACTACAGCAAATAATATAACAAAAAGATATTTGTTTATGCGTAAAACAATTTGAAATTTAGTATTACTATGAAGTGTAAAATTATGTATGTTGCGTAGTTTTAGCTGTTATTGTGTCTACCGTTTTACTTCAGCTCCATTACTTTTAACTGCTTTAACCCGAAGAGAGGTATAGCAATAAATATTTATTACAATGCTGAAATTATAAAACTATTCAATGAAAACAGACAGACAAAAATCAAGAAATAATTTGTTACAGACTTAGGGAATTGCTTTTGGAATATGTGCAAAATTATATAGGATATAAAGGAAAAAAATGTTCTCTAAAATGATCAAAATTAGTTCACAAACGACGGAGATATCAATGAATATATTTAAATAAAAAATGCATACAACCGAACATAGAACTTCCAGTTTTTTGAAGTCGGTAAAAGTGTACTTTATATTACTCTTACTTGATTTATATTACTTTGAGTTCGATCTGTTTTAAAGTAGCTATATTTTTAACTGTTTCTAATATGACCTCAAATCGCCACTAAATATTATGTCCGACCATCTGCTGCTTACACACGTTGTCACTTCATATTATAATGAAATAAATTATCACTTTAAAAATACGTACCCGTGCCTTAAATTCAGACAAAGCTACTTTAAAAGGATCATAACCCCCTAAAAAAAATTTACAAAACGGGTTCTGCACATGAATGGAACTAGAGTATTTTATGTCGCACCTTTCATACTAATTTCGGGGTTAATACAATATGTTACCCTAAATCATGAATGAACATGAGTATTAGTTGTTTAAAGGGGAATGGGATGCAGAGCAAATGGTGTTAAAGTACGTATTTGCCCCTTCATATGGTGAAGTCTGGCCATTAGGGATTTATTTGTCGCGAAATCATACCATGTCATAACGGTTTTAATTATTAACAACTTAAGGAATATCGATACAAGGACAGAAATAGTTTTACTTTATTGTTAGTAGTAACGTACAGAGTTTTAAGTAAAGATTCTTCTCTAAAAATAATTCAATTCTTGCTACGAACTAAAGCAATGTAAACATTATTATCTAAAACATCAATAAAAATATAGATTTGCTTATAAAGATACATATTAATTTCTTCATATTAATATCATTTAAAGCTGACAATAGAACGATAAATCAACAAGCGGTTCAAACACCAAACTTTACACTCCGAGACAGTGTTTATAAACCCAAACATTTCAACGAACTTTCGCACGAAAGTCCTAATTGTTTAAAAATTCAAATGTGAACCGCGACAGATGTATCGGAAAGCTCTCGAAGCTCTCAAGCGTATGTCACAAAAAAGGGACCACCAACTGAACTTCTAAATCAGCGAAATCCCTGTTAATCCCGGCCTTGCGTATTATGATTGTCGGACTTAAGTTCAGATACTATACTAATACCGAACATGTGGGCGAAGATACATACGATACTGTGGGGTCAAGTTTTAAGGTTTAGGCTTGATGGTTCGAGGAGAAAAACGGAAAATAAGATGGTAATAAGTACAGTATACGTATATGAGGCCGTCAGCGCAAAAGTGGCCTAATCTCCATAGTTA
>DWQK01003260.1:0-11805 GCA_018231225.1 Noctuana stator | reverse complement strand
GAAGTTTTTTTTGTAACTCGTTACAATTATTTTAGGTTTCATGTGGCAACATTTTAGGGGTACCAATATTCGTCTTCAACGCCAGCTTTTTGCACGCTCGGGTACAAGGATTTCGTGGGCGTCTGTTATCCCTGGAAGAGTGGTCCGCGGTAGTGGTGCGCCGGAGCGCGTTGCCAGTACCGGCGCGGCGCGCGACGCGTATCGAGGCCGTGGGTTCCGTTACAATACAACTGTACCGCGAGCGCGACCGACCGAACCGAAATCCCCACAGTTCTGTAACCCTATCACGAATAATAGAGAACTAGGTAAGTTAAGTAATCGAGTTACATACGTAATGTCACTTTAATAGAATAAAGTCAATACAGTTTTTAGTTCCCGATACGCCCACGGAGCGCTGTTCAAAATCCCATACAAAATTTAACTGTAATACTCGATGGCGGATTTCTAAATTGTTGGTGATAGGGCTACTACTGAACCCCCAGCAAGTTTTATAGAATACAAAAAAATTACAAGTTTCATGAATGAGTAAAATTTTTTAGGTATTCGATATGAGTTCCGAATTATCACACGACATATGTAATTAAAATCTTAATATTATGTACGCACGTACGCAACTACGTACCTACTGTAAAGTTAATTCGATTTTCTTTTTCGGAACTGCCAAAATTGATACCCACTAGTCCTGTTACTAGATTGCCTTAGACTGTCATAGAATATCGACTAAAAATTGCAAAAATGGCAACCACACAACATATACCTATACTTGGAATCATCGTAGCGTGTTAAACTTGATGCTTTTGCAGTAGATAGCGCTCATCGCTCCGCTACCTACTAAGTATGTAGTGCAGTGACGTAAAACATGTATTCTCCGCATGGTACAAACTGTACAGATGTACATTTTTGTACGGTGATAACTGCTAACAATCTATACTAATATATAAAGCTGAAGAGTATGTTTGTTTGAACGCGCTAATCTCTGGAACTACAAATCGGATTTGTAGTTCCAGAGATTATCGCATAAAAAAATAACAATTCGACATAAAAATTCTTTTTATGTATGATAGCTACAATTATGAGGAAGTTTATATACGCTATCAAGCATTACGTTACAATACTAAACGCGGGTGAAACCGCAGGGCACAGCTAGTACTGACTAAAAATTATATTGTAACTATTGTCAATATAATAATATATAGTTTAAATACCCAAATATTAAAATTAAATTTTCCATCTATACTAATAATATAAAGCTGAAGAGTTTGTTTGTTTGAACGCGCTAACATCAGGAACTACTGGATCGATTTGAAAAATTATTTTAATGTTAGATAGTCCATTTATCGATAAAGGCTATGGAGCCATCAAGCGTTACGCTCATTTCTGGTCTAAGCAATAAGAAAATTGGTTTTATAGAATAGAGTCCTGATTTCAAATAAAAAATAATAAAAATGATCCGCGTAGACAAAGATTAATCTAGTATAGGTATTTTTGTTTTTTAAGGTCCGCCGCTACCTGTTAATTTGTTAATAAAACGCCCAATAGACGACGGAGTATGATGTATGAAATGATTTTATTTGCCACTTTAGAACAACGATGAAATCCACTCACATATAACTTATCGCTACTTCGAGGCACATAGACGAGTAGGCCTAACGGCTGTATCGACACATCAGCATCGTATCCTCAACGCAGGCCAGTGCACACGCGCGGCGGCCCCCGAGCGCGGACTGGCGCGGCCGCCGCTGCTCTGACCACGGCCTAATTGCTTCAGACACTTGCTCAAGGCGAGCACTGAGACGTTAATTGAGATTGTAATGAGCTGCTCCCGTTCATTTGCGAAATTTAATGAAACTAATTGTTTACTGGGTCTGGCTTCGAGTATTACGAAAGAAATGACGTCAGCGTTTTGTTTACGTTTCCTATATTATCGAGGAATGGTATATCGATCGAATACACTTATACCTACATACAGTAAGAGACAGAGTTGAAAATAATTATGTTTATTATTGTTTTGCAACAATTCCCCGGAAAAAAAAAATTGAAGGCTAACTTTTTATACGCTCGGCAATGGACTTCGATTCGTATCCACGGTCAGTACCCGAAACCAGTTAACAAAGGCGGGTTTGTTTGTGGTACATCACGCGATCCTGACGGCGCCACGGGAAGTCATGATCATGCGTCAATCTCAATCATCACTTAAACGTCTGGAATACTAGAACGATGTTATTCGAAGCAAGTAGGCAAATGTAGTAGTAGGTTGGTCAATAGTCGAATTAGTCGATACTATCGATAGGCAACAAACAACACGTGCGCGTGTCGTCATCCTTACGAACACAATAAAGCGACCAATTGACCTTTAACCGTTATAAATGCAAATTACGTTACGGACACAAGACAGATTTCACGACAGTTTTGGCCGCGTTTGCCTTATAACTACGAGTAGGTAACATAATTATTTACTTACTCTATTTTCCTACCAGGAAACATTATGTGATGAATAAAACTTCATAAATGTTACGAATTTACCATTAAATTAATAATATTACATATATTATATAATATATGTAGGTATATATAATAATATAATAATATATACCTATACATATTTTATAGATTAAACATCTACCGGAACCATAACAACTAATAAACAAATAACAACCGAAACGAGTTTTTTCTTACTACCTACCTATAAATAGGCTGCGCTTGACTTCAATTCAATCACACTATGTACCTACATTTTGTTCTATGCGTTCGATTTACAATTTTATCAAAGGTAGGTAGGTACTGGTACTATGTAAGTACATTAGCGTAAGTAGGTAGTAAGTAGGTAGGTAAGTACCAGTTAGTCCTCAACAAGAGACAATAGAGTGTAAGTAACATAAACAGTGTTAAACTATGTGCAATTCAAGTTTTACCACCGAGAATGATCTATGTAGCCCCAGGGCCAACATAGAGGTCAACGCGACAGCTGGTCGACATAGCATATTAACTAATATTTCCAAGACAAAATACATAATAATATACAACATACATATACAGTTTTAGAAAACATTTAGGCATGAGCACTGGGAGCTAAAATAAAGTGTAACTGTAAATGAAATGAAGTAACGTTGTTTACAATTGCTTCAATCACGAAACATGTATACTCGACGAGCCGTATGGTGTAGTGGTTACCATTACGCCAGTCCCCCATTCGAAGGGTCCTGGGTTTGATTCCCGGCGAGACAGAAATTTAAATGATGAATTTATAGGTATTTCCGTTGCCGTAGCGTTCGTGTAATTTTCTTTGAGTGTGTCCATATGTCACAGAGAAATGAAAATCTGTACGGAGTAGTATGGAGTACTCACGCGACCAGTCCCCCCAGGAAAGCGACTGGGCCTCCGCCGATGAGCCTGATCTTGCGATGGCAGGAGTCGAAGAGTGAGAGTCGGGCGTGCGTCGGCGGCGGCAGGCCCACCATGCCGCCCGTGACGGCGGAACGCAGCATCACTCACATGCCCGCCTAGAACTTGCCCGAGCAGCGGCGACACTCGTATCACTGCACTACCCTGGCGCCAACACGCGACGGACGACTCCCGACAGCGGCTCTGGCACAACAAGCATCGCAGCGCGTATGGCTCGGGCCGCGGTGCGCGCGGGACTGCTCACTGCCGACGAGTGCCAACGGCTCACTGGTTGAATTGCTGCTGAACTGCTGACTGACCCCCTCCCCGTCGCCCGCCCGCGCCACACCACGCCACCTGCGCCCCACCTTCAACTCCAACCATCATGGACTTATTTACGTCTGCCTGCCACGTCTGGTGTATCTTTGAGTAAACACCATTCAATTTTGATTCCTGTCCTTTTAAATGCTGTAGAACGTAATATTGACTTACACACCCTAACATCTACCATGAACCAAGCTAATACAATGTAATTCAACAATAAGTGATAAGGATAATCTAGACACACAGCAGTTTGTCAGCCAAGATCCAAAAGAAATCAACGACAGACAGCGTTTTTGTTACCGATATTATCTACCCATATTTTATTAATATTAGATAGCTATATAAGTACCTAAGTACCTATAAATGGAATAAAATATTCCGTCATAAGCAACATGAGTGAAAGGTTGGTAACAAAATTATATAAATTAAACGAAAAATACATAAAATATAGACAATCGGCATCGTTATATACAATTTAGTTAGTTTCTGTGTTTTGCAGACGATCGTTCTACTTTATCGATCTTTAAAACATTCAAACACACAATACATTAGTACCAAATGTTTTAATTAACTAAAATATTTACTGAAAATAATTATTTGGCAGAACAAATAGAACAACGCTTGCCTGATCAGCTAGTGTATGAACTGTACTCAGTAAAAACAAAACAAATATACTCCTCTGGAATACTCCTCGGTCGAACAACCTGTGTTTTGCTTAGGATCTAGCCAGAAAATGGAAGTTGAGCAACTTCCCCACGGGCGCGCTTCAGCGGTTTCCTCAATATCTGACTTAATCGGATATTGGACATGCGACCAAGCGTGACGTTACTTTCTCAAGGGCTAGTCCTAGAGATGCTATTTTGGTTGTGAGCACGAGTAGCCTGGCTGTGGATCAACCTTGGGTACGGCCTATACTACGTTACCTCTAGTAGCAAATTGCATGAGCGCTTCCGTGCTTCGGAGGGCACATAAAGCATTCGGTCGCGGTTGGTATCGATAGATAGTTGTTAAACCTGGTCGGTTGGCTAATTACCCGTATTTCCACCAATCCGCGTTAGAGCAGCGTGGTTTAAAAGGTGACAGTAAAAATGGGTTGAAGGCATATCTATTGTGTTATCTTGGTAACAAACTACTGAATGTTTCCGTCTTTCAGAAACCTTCAGAGAGTACAATGGTCTAAGTGAGAGTCTCGTTAGAAGCAATTGACCATGCGTTGTCCAACTAATGTCTATTGCGTATACCTAACGTTCATTCTCACATTAAAAAAATCATTACAAGTGTTTAAAAATATTGACTAATTTGTAATTCATATCTAAAAATGTTTCGTAAATTATTCATTAGGCAGGTAACTAATAACGACAATAATGATCGCATTCAAGGAATCATGCTTAAATGAGTAATTACAGTGTGGCAAGAATTTAAGTACGTAAGTACCTTATTACAACAGACCTAATAATGCCGCTATTTGTCGAAATGTAACAAAGTTTTAATTACGTAGGTAGATTTGATGATGTACCTAAACTACCTATAGTTACATGCCAGCTGTCTGCTGCCAACGCGCGATGGCCTGCAGCGTCGCGCCACGGCATTGCGCCACACCAGTGTTGCCGTTCGTACGGCTATCATACTCCTACAAGACGATTGTACGGTAAACGGCAGTGTATTCATTGCTGTACACTTAAATACGGAAATCAAGAACCATACTATAACTACACGCGCTTTAATTCGTTTAAAATGAATCTTAAAGTAAGGAATAAAACTTAAGACAGGGTGCTTTATGTAGGATGCGACAGTTGTGACCTTTTCTTTTCGTCAAATCCCAAACTTGCCACCCTAGGTTCTAGCCTACTAGTGGTTCCAGCCTTTGGGGTAAATAGTTTCAGGTAATTAATTTAAAAGTGCGGCAATTTTTGTGGAAATACGGTAATATTGTCTGTTGTCTACGGCATAACCGTAAATGATCAGCGGCAACACAGAAGTCTGAAGACTGCGCCACCACACCGACCGCGCGATTGTGCCGCTGCGGACGGTACCGACCGGTGCCACTTCCGAAAATTCAACTTTGCAGTATCTCCAAAACAAAAGGAATCATCCAAATCGATTGGTATGCCACTGAATTATTCATTCAGTTGAATTCGTGGTGCACATGCTTATGCAAATTTAAGAGTTTGATGGTTTTGCTCAAATACAGGAACCAAATAAAAATGGGATCAATTCAGACAAGTAGGTAAAATAATCGCAATCAATTTGCGTTTCCAAAAAAAAACCCCAACGAAATGAGTACGTTTGAAGTCGGTTCAAAAGGTCAAATACATTGAATAGTAATTACTGTGTGTAAAAGTGTAAAAGTTACGTTTCATTTGAAGGATATTTTTGAAGTTCTTACCGAGAAGCTACTTAATAAAAAATAATCTTCAAAATTTTGATACAAAAATTCGATTGACTCAGTTTAAAAGTGCATGAATCCGCGTATCCGCCATCCGTCCGTAAACCGCCGTAAAATGGGAACGAAGAGTTTGTAAAAGAATAATTGGTTTATTGAAACACTACCGATGGATTCCACTCCATTTTCTCGGTCATAAATCGAATAGAATATATAGAATTCACCGCGTGCGAAGTTGCGGGCAACCGTGTAAAGATGAATTGCAATGATTTGATGAATACGAATAGTGATGATGTCGCGGTTACGTCATAATTCCATGTCAGAACGATTATGATAGATGAACGGACGCTGAGATTGGGACGCTGTGATGATCAGGAAGTCGTCGCATCAGTCGCATGCATGGCAAAGCGAGACAGGACTTACCAGAGGCAGTCCAGCATGATAGAGACATGCACCCGCCCGCGGCACTCACCTGCAACAACCAACACCATTGCACTCTTTATGTAATTCAAAATAGCTTTCAGTTCAAATATCCAACATCCTAGTGTTGTGGCTGAAGCTTGGTATTGAAGCGACTCGGAAACGTCAACTAAATTTACGTTAAGATAATGTTAAAGAGTGTTTTATAATACATACAGTAGGTATATTATATCGTATACTAGACAATACAAACGCATCTAAACCGGTCAAGTTAAAAGAAACCAAAAAAAAAATTAAGTACATATTTTTAACCGAACGCATTTTACAATTAAAAATTTTCAACTATAATTATAAATTGTGAAATTTATAATTTTATAATTGAAAAATGTTTGATGAACGAATGAACCAAGTGATGATTAATTAATATACCTATAATACGCGCATAATTAATTAAAAAAAGAGGTGCATGCGAAATTCGATCTTGGACAATTGGAACAGTAGGCCGAATTTCAAGCACTAAGCTATGTGTTCCTTATGCCGTAACTAATGTTTAATAATGTGTGCAATCAATTCTTTTATGAACCAACTGAGTAAGTAAACTATTCGTCTTTTGTTTGATGTTTGGCTGAATGGCACGTATTAGCGAGGTTTGGACGTATTGTTCAAGGCAAGGTTACGAGTGCCGCGACAACTTGAAATTAAATTGACAATAACTAAATTTGATCAAGTGTTGCGAAGTGAAAACCAGAAATTATCATTTAAATTCATTAATTTTCTATATAACGCTTCACACTCATAGCCCCACACAAGGATTTCCTGTGTCGTGGGTGCATGGTGGAGTATGCTCTAAGCCTTCTCCGGTTGTAGGGGAGAGGCCTGTGTCCAGCAGTGGGACATTACTATACTAATTACTATACTAATACTCAAACTGTATAAAGACCGACATACATTGGGTCGAGCTCAGTTTTTACATGGCATTCCAGAAGTGTACTGTACAAAGTTGCTCTGTCGAAAACACCATACTGACTGAATAATTTCATGTGAGATCGAAGGTGGCTAGAAAATCTAAATTTAGTCTTAGCAGTGGAACTGAGCTAAGGTTATAAGTATAGTTGTTAGTGGGAGTGGGGCGGTTCTTATTAATGCGGCGTTTAGTTTAGTTTTGTAAACGACTTTCGTCAAAGTAAGCGACTGCCTCATTAATTGTACTTCGCGCTTCGCCATTTTGATTTCCTATGAGCAAGAGTTTCCCAGTTTTCAATAGGGACATTTTACGCCCAGAGATGTAGTTACAATACATCCTTATACCACATACTAATATACTGACCTTCGTCTATACTTTCCAATCTATCAGTTGTGTGACCAATTGTATTAAGTATACTAATTACATTAGCACTGCAATAGACAACACATACCTATACTGTAGTGTAGCAGCAAGTCACAACTAAGGACATAAAAACTCATAGAAACAATTAAATCTCAGTCAGTGGACAATTGGTTATTTACGACTAGATACAAGGAGCGAGCGGCTGCGAGTGACTCATACTTTATATTGCGTCCTTGGTCAGAGTATGTGATTGAGACAGTGACATCAGCAACTTGAAAGATACATTAAAAGTATTAAAAGATTTTACATACTTGAAAAATTCAATTTCGTTACCAGCGGTTAAACAATGGCTAAAAATTTCAGTAACGTCGCCTTAGTGCTTATTTGTTCATTCTATCATGAATCAAATTTTACAGAAGGTTTTTCGGAATTTTACAGAAGAATACGGGAACGTATTGCCGCCTTATGCACAGCAAGTAAGAAGTGTGAATTTAAAAGCAATAATAGAAACGTTAAAAGTTAAAACTAAAATAGGTATAGCTATGAAAACAATACTGATATTTCCTACACTGCCACAAATGAAAAACCGAGGTTGCGTCCGCTGTAACGAGTAATTAAACGACACGCAAGCGCCGCGGCCAAGGCGAACGCATATTTGTTCAAATGTTAACGTGAAACAAGAAACAATAGAATTGGTGCGGCGGCAGGCAACGGCAGCGCGAAGGCGGCGAGGGACAATGCTTTGTTTTGCAACGCAACAATCTCGCTAGCCAGATAGAAAATGAAACTTGAAAAAAAAACCCAAGAAGAATCATCCGGCACTTGTTTTAATTATTGGATACTATTTATTGTAACTGAAACGTCTAACAAGAACTGTTTTATTCTTGTCCTTTAGCTGTCTTCAAATTTTTTATGTGACTTTGATTTGCATTCTTTCTAAACCAAACATTACTTGCATTTTGAATTTTGTATTTTTTGAAATTATATAGTGCTTTATAATACTAGTGGACCTACATTACCCTACCTAAAAAATGTGACATGCGTTGACTCAAACACAAAATTTAATCAAAATTGGTTCAGTCGTTTAGAAGCAATTCAGTCACAAACACCAAAAATCTAAACTCCCCCGTAACCACTAGATAATATGAATAAAAGCAAATATTACACCTGTACCGACTGCCAAAATTTTGGTCAGCATGGGTAAAAAGTCCTTAGGAAAATGTTCACGATAAAATCCTATTCACCCTCAACATCGTTTTTACGACAGTTGACGCCACGTGTAGATGTAGAGATGGCCTGGTGTGGGTCACCGTGGGTATTTCCGCGGGCAACGACTTTTCCTAGTTACCAGTATCGAGTGTCGCATGGCGTCAGGTTCCACCTATTGTTTGCTCGTACATCACACTAACGGGCCTTCACTCATTGTTTTCGGATAGTAAAAGCTATCAGTGTTGTCTTGTTCTATTACCCATCTCATACCCGTATCGGGTAGCAGTTTCTGCTTTCTATTTAGGTGCCATCCATAAATGACGTCACAGGTTAATGGGGATGCTCCCTGTCGACGAAGTGTGACATTGTGTAACAAGAGTTAGGGAGGAGTCCATAATTTTGTAACATCACATTTTTTCAAAATATAATAGGTATCTTATATCTAATGTAAAGTTGCAAAAGTTGTGACATCATACTAGGTGGGGGAGTCACACAATTGTGACAAGGTCGGAAGAAAAAATCATAAAATTCGTGTGACGAATTTATGGATGGCCCTTTATTTATTGTAAGAAAAATTGCTTCTTAATAGTTTTTCACTCGGTAGCTGTTGAGTGATATGTATAATACTGTTTTATAGAGTTATCTATCGCCAATTGTCAAAGCGTACATTAGCCTCTATGTAACATCCGTGAATCGTTTAATGTTCTAAAAATATTCTCAATATTTACTTTGACGGAACAGCCACCAACAACTATTACAGTACAGCGCGCTTTAATCCACTGCCAAAATCGCTAATAAATCACTTTTTGAAATCTCAACAAATATTAGCAATATTCTATTTGAGAATAAACAACAAGGCATGCAGGAGACGAAGTCAAGGGAACCCATCAATTCAAAGGGCACAATACTGAACAAACGACAAAAGATATTATAAAAGGCCGACTGAAGTTAAATGCGGCATTTCACTACAGCATCAAATGTAGCTCTCTTCCGAGGATCATTCTAGCTATGCAGAGGCCATTACCAAGGTGTGTCGTCAATGAATGGAATATTTTATTCGCTTTTATGACGATTCATCGAAACGAAGGCTTCGAAACATAATCAGATCCAGCACCAGATCCCAGTGGGGTCCCGGTCAACGTGAGAAATGAGTCGGCGGTTCAACAATGAAAAATTATTATCGTCTTTGGGAACCATATTTCTTTTTAATTGGAAACAATACTCTTATGCAGTTGTCTTAGAACGTATTATTCGTAGAACATCAGCTTACATTTGGCACTATGGCCGATGAGCGTTACGCGCCCTTTATAACTCGCTTCCGTGCTTTAAGATTCAAAGTTTAAAAAATTGAGGTAATAGGTCATACTTAGATTTGAGACAGGAGTAAGGTCGGGGCCAGTCAGGGTTGTCTACCCTGTGGGGATGGGGGACGCGACACGCCTACTGCGCAGCGTCCGCGCCAGCCGCCAGGGGCCCAACGCAGCCTCCCACGCGCGGTCAAGGTCGAGCACTACAGCTGACGACTATTCGCGGAACATTGCCATCACGTTCAGCCGACGCAGCCGCGCGTTCTCGCCCATTGTTATGGTTAACGAACATGTCCGGTACCGAAATAGGATTTGAAGGTATTAGCAGATGCACGCGCGCTCGTGCTCTGCCACCTCCGGCGACGCCAAATGCACGCGCGTACACAATATCGTAACTTGTTATTAATACTACCTACTTACTAGAAGCACAAAATAATAAAAAGGTAAAGAACATCTCAGGACGAACCGACGCTCGACTTAACCCACGCCACGTACGTACCGCCAACTGGCGTTGGTTAGGTTAGGTTAGGTTAGGATTAGGTGGCACCCGCTCACAACAATATTTGAAGTATCGAAGTATCTACGTTTAGCCTAGCAGACAGGCAGGCAGGCCTACGTGATGGTAAGTGGTCACCAGAGGAGTCACCAATGCGCTGCCGGCTTTGTAGGAGAACTAATTTAGTATTAAAAAACCTATATTATTATCATAGTCCGGCGGGAACGCCTCTTTAAGAAGAACGATGATATTTTATTTACAGTTATGAGTTATGAAACAACTTTACACCTACATTTTAACATTACCATAGTTAGACCCAACCGGTTTGCTATATTGTTAATAGTTAAGTACGAATTCAAGGGCATTTAAGTGTTTGACACCGCTATCGTGATCTTTATGGAGTTTTATAAGTTACCATGGTGACATGAACATGAGATAAATTAAACGTGTCACGCAAAGTCTACTGGTATAATATAATAGTAATAATTATTATATATATTATAATACATCTTACTAGCTGTGCCCCCCGGTAAGAATTGCAACGTAATGCTTAATAGCCTTACACTGAAAGAAATCTTCAAATCGGACCAGTAGTTCCTGAGATTTGCGCGTTCAAGCAAACAAGCAAACAAACAAACAAACAAACAAACCAACTCTTCAGCTTCATAATATTTTTAGTAATATAAGGAATTATGGTATCATCATTATAAACATTTAATTGTCCCCCTCCTGGGCACGAATCCTACGAAGACGTGCAAAGGGCTTCGGCCGTAGTGGACTAAACGTGCTATGATTAACCAGGACCAGGCTACATAGGACCACGGTTACATACTTGTTGGTAAGAATTATGTATGTCAATAGCAAAGTAAGTAAGGAAAGCTATAAAGCGCGCATAGCCCCGCTGGCAGTGTGAATCGCAAGCGATCACATTGTTAAGCAACGTCGGGCGCGGCCGGTA
>DWQK01003259.1:0-11806 GCA_018231225.1 Noctuana stator | reverse complement strand
TCTGCCAACTTGTTACCATAACAATATTATAAATGCAACCAATGTTGCAATTTTGATAAAGTGATCAAATGTGGCTGGATGATAATTAATCAAAACGTTGGATAATTCTCTGCTTGCACCGGGGCCACCGGGGCCGCCGGGCGCGCGGGCCCTAAAAGCGAGCAATAATTAAATAGTCATCCTGTAACATCGGGATGTATTTTCCAGAGCGCATAGTGTTCTGTCAACTTCTTATCATTTAGGTTTATTTATCTCTCTATTCCTTCAAAGTTATGTGTGTTTATTATCCAAAATGATGCTATCAAATAATAAAAGAAGTAATTTTATTGCACGGATAACAACTTCAAATGTTGCGACGAAGTTTCCCTGACTATCGTCACCCACCGGGTTCATTCACATCAGTATAGATTTCGCCTCTTCTTACTTAAATTCAATGTTAATGAAAATACAAAAAATTCTATTCACATTATTTATGCTATTCACATTAATTCTCTCATATTAATATGCGTTATTATTGTATTGTTATTGAAATTTATAAGACATGTTTAATCTTCTGTATATGAAAATAAATGTTTGTGTGTTCGCACTCAATGGATGGATGGATCCTTCGAAGGCGATGCATGGTTCGAACTGGGATGGCTGAGCAAGGGCTGGCCACAGTCCGCTACTTATTCGAGTTATACAAATTCAAGAATAACGCCCGATATTAGAGAGGACAAAAGGCGAAAGACCCATAATTCAATATTTAATGTTAATAATATACCTATCCTAAGTAAAAACCAATCTAATCTTGCCGTGACCTTCAGTGCCGCCAACTTATCGACGTTGAAATGCATTTGTTTTTATTATCTTTGATATTAAAAGATTAAACAGTATTTTAATTTATTATAGGTATATAGTACCTACTTTTTTATACCCAAGTACAATAAACATGCTGTTTCGTAACATTGCAATATTTGTAGCATTGAGATAGGTAACTTTCACTATAATTGCTAAGTGCACACATGCTATAAGAGTATAATATAATATCAATGTCATATTATTATTATTATTTTGAACGCATTGAAAAGTTTGTTTTAGATGGGCCTGAGATCTGTAACGCCTAATTTCTATATTTTTGCGATTGGAATGCAACCATACCAGTTTTATTTCATTTTGTTTATTTAATATTTTTATAACACATACTAGGTACGTATAAATATTAGCTTTCTGGGCTTTTCCGTATAAAATTTATCTCCTCCAAATCTCACTAATTCGTGCTCGATATACATATACCTACGTACCTATGTACCTACTTAAAAAGGGATCTGAGATTTTTACCTCACGTAGGTAGGTACTCGTATTTCTACGAGTAAACGGCAAAAGGGCGCTTATGGGTTGATCTTTTTGGCGTTATTCATTTACCTACCCACTGAAGTGCAGCGGCAGCTGTCAATGATATGATATTTTAGAACGACTGATTAAAGAAATTCTGTAACACGTAACGCCATCTATTAGCAACTGGTAGAAGCGATTACATTTATATAATTTAATTTGTAATACGTAGGTGTATAGAGTGTGGATCAATCTGCTGATCTCAGATCACACTTCTCAGTTCGCAATATTCTTAAAAAGAGCTGAAATTTTTACTTGACGTATACATGTTAGATATTTATTATGTACTCGTATAGTAGATATATATGAGTGCGTGTGAGTGGCCCCCGCAGGCGTGGCCTCTGATAAAGGGTCCCTTATCCTAGTGTCCTATTTCCCAGGTCGTTACGAAGAATTCTGACTATTCATTGTTCGATAAATTTATTTAATTACTGTTAATTTCACAATTTCTATTGAACCTTGTTACTTTCCTTTGTTCCTTCCATCGCACTCGTGCGGTGAGTTACCGGCTACGTGACATGTTTACTTTGTTTAAGTCTTTGTAACGGATAAGTGAGGCCGGTGCACGGCGCAGGATTGAAGCCAGTCCGAGTGAAATGTTTATGAAAGATGATTGCTAAATAAATAGTATGACAACAAAACCAACGGTCTAATGTGCTTACGTTATGCATTGAATAAAACGTTCAATTTATCTCTATAATTATATAGGTATAATCAATGTCCGAAGTCGAGTCAATAATTGTATTAGGTATAATAGTCATTTTATATTTTAGGGCCATAGGAAACAGTGCTTTGTGCGGACAATGAATATGAAATAATTATTATCTAAAAGACCGCCGCTTACCGCACTTTGTTTTTTGCGTTGTTTTTGCAAAGTCGTGATTATATGTCAGTAGGGTAATAATATTTTCATCCAGAGATTAACGAAACCTTGGGATATTAGAAATGCAACTTATCTCATGTCCGCATTATTGGCTTAAGAACTTTGACGCAATAGGTCATAATAATACCTATATTGAAAGCGTTTATGAAATTAAAATTGTTTTTTTTTGCAATTTTAGCGATAAACTATCTTACACTCAGGATTGTAAGTACTCGCGAGCGTATGACGCGCTACACTTCGGAGCTACTGATAATTGTCCTCTTGGAACTACTGAACTGCGTTTTGTTTACACGTTCCCGTCCGTCTATTATTATTGCCTCTTTATTAAATATTAAATTGTGGGCTATTGTTGTTTAGCTATAAAAACGGTTTGTAATACAAAATGAATGACGGTTGAATTTTAACAAATGGGCGACTCAACAAAGAGTATTTATGTTTACAATATATTCATACTAAGTTTAACGAAGATTAAGACTACAAGGAAACTGTTGCAATTATGTATAACGCATAATATTATGTTATATTAAACATGAAGTGCGACCTGCGAACTTTGCTTAGGTTCTAAAGGTTCAAACTATATGAATGACAAAGGAGCCCTCGCTCGTACAACGCAATAGCGGCGACTCGCTGCTCGTGCGCGCCGGCGTGCCTCATGCACTCATGCACTCATGCACTCATGCACACGTGCACATGCAAGCCGCAACAGAGATCAGCAACGGGACCAATTGGCAGTGTTTGCAGTATTCTCGCTTCCATAACTGAGAGCCAGCCGCGCTGTTACAGTGACCCCGGGTTAGGCTGTAGTCATGTGCATTTATTTTTTTCAATAAATGTTTTTAATTATTTAATTTTCCTGTAAATTTTCTATTTCCCATATTTTATTTTATAAATAATAAACATGCTTTCTTTAAACATTCTAAATAAAAAATTATAGAAAAGTGCCGGCCAGCGGAACCCACAGCTCCTGACATTGTTCTTGGCGCGCTATACTAGTTTTATTGCATCCTTACCTGAGAAACATTAAAGTATCAGAAGTCCTTACTGAATGTTCACTCAAGGTTTGAAAAAGCCGCACCTTCAAATCTTAGATCCGCTCCTTAACAAGCTATTACGTTTTAACTTTTAAATAACTTCTTAATAAAACAGTACCACCATTAGGTGGTAGGTATACCTTGAAGCAAGATATTTTTTTGTTTGAGTGTATTGTGATGTTTTGTAATGGTGTTGCAACTGGTGTTGCAGGCGCGCCAGCGAAGTGCGCGTCACGTACGGCGACGCGGCGGCGGCGGACGCGGACACGTTCGAGCACATCCTCAGCGTCACGGCGAACGACGACGCGCTGCTCGCCTACTACTACCTCGACGCCGACAATAAGGTGACACAGGCGCACACACACACACACATTTTTTCAAATTTAGAATGTTAACAGCAAACAAACAAACAGACAGTTTCCGCCTGGAATCACCAGTGCGCCGTGTGAGCGTGACCAGCGTGGCGAGCGGTGACGCGCGGGCCGGACCGCCCTCTTGACCGCGGGTTATCGCGACACTCGCTCGTACGGCTCGTACAATAACGTTTTATTTTTGTTACCTACAAGTCCTACAACCACTCTATCTACAATCATCTATTGAAAATAATTAATAGCGTATTACTTAGTTTTCGAATCATAGTTGGAAAAAAATCTTTTTCAATAGTGTCAAAGTGTACGGAATATCGACATTCTGGCATTAAACGTATTTCCTGACACTTAGTTCCATATAAGTTGAATTCATATAAAATTCATATAAACATACAGTTATCTGATACTCGATTAAGTAACATATATATATTTTGCAAACACTTTTAAATACATTCACTTAGAACAAGACAAATATTGTTTCTCATCTCATGCTACATTACTCGTTAGCTTACTGGCTAACTAGCTAGGTACTTAGTTAAGTATTAAAACAAGCTAATATAGTATTTTGAATAGGATTTATTGATGTTTTATATTCCATTTATTTGTATTTAATTGTGCTCCTTATCAGCAATACGTGTGAAGTCAGTATAGTTGTTAATCATAATTGTCGCTTATATATACACTATATTGCACCGACATACAACGCCGGTGGTCATTTTTTCAACATGTAATTTGTTATTCTGGTTTTATCATTTTTAAATACATTTCATCTTAAACACTAAACATTAAAGGAAAGCAATGACAGTCAGTGTTGCATTTACTTAAAAGTTCGAATAACACATTTTATCTGTTGAAAGTATGAGCCAAGTCGATGCGCAGAGGCGGGGCGGCGCCCTCCCCCCTCTGTGCAGCACGACGAGCGTGCGCGTGTGTGTGCGTGTGTGACGGTGCGCGGGTGCGCGGGGGCAGGTGAAGATGACGCAGATATACGACGTGACGGAGGCGGACAGCGCGGCGGTGCAGTCGCCCGCCGAGCGCGACGCCAACACGCGCCTCGAGTTCGACTGCGACCTGCCCGCTCTCGGCTGGCACCGCCACGGCGACCTGCTCGCTCCCCACGACGACGGTACGTGCTCGACCTGACAACTCGTCTGATGCTAAGTCGCAATTGTAACTCAACAATTAACAACTCATGTCGTGTCATCCGTCACCACTCGGTGGAGATGACCAGAGCTCAAGACACGGTCCACCGCTGAAGCGGGCCGTCTCCCGTTAAGTGGTCACGGCGGCCCGTGGACATGGACACGAACGTTCCCAGTCAATCCGGCCGGCTTGACCGAGAACGGCTCGAGAACAACAAGAACGAGATAAGTTGACGTGACGTTTGTTTAACAGACGAGCTGGACATAGAGCTGGACGACGAGCGCGACATATTCTCGGAGCCCGAGAGCGAGTGGCGCCGCTCGTCGTCGGAGTCGTCGGAGTCGTCGTTCAGCGACGAGCAGCCCGAGGCGGACCGGCGAGCGCCGCCCCCCGCCCCCCGCTCCGACTGAACGCGACGCGCAGCGGCTTACTTCGGTGGCGACGCTTCCGTCGTTTCGAGCGCGATGTGCTCACGGTGCGTCTGTCGGGTTGCTATGCCGCTGTTTGCGTTGAAACAAGAATCCGACCAATTTATAATCTTGTCTTTTGAAGTCAAAGCAGCAAAATGAAGTAGGGATTTTATATGTACATTTAAGACAGTATTGGCCGGGAAATTTTGTATACCGGTTTCTTGATGGACGACGCCCGTTGAGGCTCCAAGGTTTAGTTGGTATGTAGTATTAGAAATAACGAACGTGCACTTCGACGTGCATGGAAACGCACCAACACATTTGTATCGCTACAAACGTACGAATAGTTCGGCATTTGCACAGAGAAGAGAGCGAAGCAGGTAGATTTAATAGTTTCGAGGGTAAGTTAATTTAAAATATGGTACACGTTTGCCTCTGAAAGCAGATGAGCGTGATAGAAAGTGATATTATTTTTAGTAATATTAATGTAATGTATAAGATTTATTCAGCCAGCCTTCGCTTCCTCCCTTGAAGGTTCAAGTCTGCAAAGTGCCGATGGACATTTTATTCATTTAAGCGTACTTTATTTAAATTTAACCATTCATGGGTATTACCTACTACCTACAGTACCTACACACCGGCCTGACGTCATTCACGTTGCTCCAACCTGATATAAATAATTATAATATAGTTATAAATAGACAAAAATAATAGTATGATTGGACATTATCGATATTCAAACAGCTTCCATATCTTAGTCCTTATCTATTCATAAAATCTTAGCTTTTGAATGGGATTACTCATTTAGAAATATACATTTTCTAACATATTTTACAAGTTATATTTCTTTGATCCTTCGATACAGTCCTTAGGGTCATTTTATTTTGCCGCAACATACATGATTATAATTATAACATAGCCATACCTAAGTTTACCCGTCTCTTTCTATCACCGACTGAATGAAAGCGACAGAAGATGTTTGAAAGGCGACCACTGATGTACCTGATACCGTGAAATGGGTAGTAAATTAAAATATAAAATTATTTTTATACTCGTTTATACAATCGCCGTTGACTGTATACTTCCAAAAATATGTTACCTAGTACGTAAGGTGATATTGTATAATATTATTATAAACAAATGGTTGAAGTAATAAAATCATATTTTTACTTTTCTGTTTTTTTTTTATTAATCCACAAAGATAGATAACATTTATTGAATCCTCTTCTCTTATCTTCGGATATCTTTCTGAAATCCCCTGTCATAGAAAGGAAAAGGTATATAAGGTCAGGCAGAGCTGATATTTATATTTATGTAGTAGCATTTATTAGGTTGGCAACTTGTGTACTACCTCTTTCATAGATGCAGCAATAAACCTTCTCATTACAATTGAATAATAATGACGAAAGTAGCCGCCGCGCTGTCAGCGTGTGACGTCCGGTTCCTATTTGGAACGGCTGTCAATATTAATTATTTTGGATTGCTTTATCGTTCCCTTATTGATGATATAAATCAACATTTTTTCCTAAAGAGCCATCCTTACCAAGAAAGCGTGCGAACGAATGTATTAATCGTTTTTTTTGTTACCTAGTTATTTGTATATAAAATGGTTGGAAAAGGTGTGGAGGTGAAAAGTAGTAGAATTTTCCATCAATGCTACGTGAAATGTTGCAAGCTGCAAAACCTGACTCCCCTGAACAACGTGATTCCCTCTGGGAATGGAAAGGTGCTGGACTTCTGCGTGGACCGGATCAAGTACGCCGACTGGCCGCCGATTCTGAACGCGTTGAGCTGCGACCTGAGTCTTCACGCCGTGTCTATCAGATGTCGACAGCAAGTGAAAACTGGTAACTTGTGACATGTCACATGTCTAACATTTAATATTAACACAGTGAGGATGAAAGAACGAAAGTGTGCGCGGCGCGAGACCACTGAATGGCATCGCTGCTATTCAAAGTGTATTTACCTACTTTATTTTACATTCTTTCTGATCAATTTAATCTTCTGAATTTTAAAGCGTTTTCGAAACGAGTATTTGAATTTTGTTTTTCATAAAAAAACCGTTCGGTCCAGTTCTAGAGCACATCGACTGCGAGAGACTCGCTAAGACCGTGAACAAACGCGCGGTGATCCTCACTAATTTCATGCTGAGCAACCTGGTGGAGGCCTCGTCCCAGCTGCTGGCCAACACGACGCTGCTCACGACGCTGCTGCTGGAGGGACTGCCTCTCAAGATACCGTATTTGAACCCTATCTGCGAGGTAGCTTAATATCGTAGTCTGAGGACATTATTTTTCATACAGATTTTCACAAGTACCATAAGTGAGTAATTAGTTATTCACTACTAACACGAAACAATAACTTGTCTCCACTGAAAATTTTTTTTGTCAAGTGAATTCCTTGCAGTATAATATATCTCAATTCCTCTATTTCTCATACTCAGGTATAGGTACAGCGTTGTGCAATGTTTTTCTAAAATATTTGGATTCGATCCAGATAGGTTGAAATTTTCCAGTAGTATTTGTGCATATTCCACGTTCCAGGCACTGCTGGCGAACAGCTCCCTGCAGCACCTATGCCTCCCGCGCTGCCTCATCGGCGACGCGGGCTGCCAGGCCGTGTGCAAGGCCGTGCGGTGCCTGCCCAACATCCTCACCTTGGATCTGTCCGGGTGCGAGCTGACCCCGCTCGGAGCTGGGTACATCGCTGATCTGATAAAGGTGTGACTTACATCAGCCCCTACCGACTGCCGCTTGAACTGCACACCGCAATATTTGGTTTTGTAATTAAATTTAATTTTCCGGCCGTGGTCGGTCACGTTTATGGGCGTGGCTAGGAATATTTTTCTTAGGGAACCCCACGGGTCGCCGTCTAAGATACAATGTCTCTCAATGGCACCGGTGGCCGCAGTACCAGAAGATCCACCGGTACAGCGAGAACTGGGTGCACACGCTGCGGTACCGGCCGGCCGAGCTGGGCGCCATGGCGGGCCTGCGCCGCATCTCGCTGTGCGGCAACGCGCTGCTCGACGCCGGGCTCGCCGAGCTGCTCGCCGTGCTCGCCGACGACTTGTGGATCAAGGGTAGCCACTTCACACTCACAGCCACACACACTGAGACCCCAGCCCTCGACCGGGAACGGACATTTAAATCGACCATTTTAACTCGGCACAGTGGCCATCACATCACACAGTGAGGCTAGATAATAAAGTTAATCATAAACAAGGTTCAAAGTTAGAAAGAGACTTTTATTTAAAGTTCCATTAAGAAAATGAAAGCAACGAAAGCATTTTGTTGAGCGCGTACTTGCAGTACTTGTACGGTCCGCGGACATTCCCAGCGCTGGACGTTCAGAACTGCGGGGTGTCGGAGCAGAGCGCGTGCGCGGCGCTGCGCATGATGGCCTCCAACACCACGCTGGTGGTGCTGGACTTGCGCCACAACGCCCTGGTCTCCGGCGAGTCCACGGCGAAGCTGCGGGCGGCCTTGCGCGAGAATGAAAGGGGAATGGGAGGACATCAGGTATCGTCACGTCATTTTTCCTCTTTAAAAATCCTTAGGAGTTTTAACATAATTTTTCACATTTTGTTAAATAATCTGTTTAGTTAGGCCGGATCTATGAACCGCAGAATAGCAGGCATGCTAACACCACTGAGAAACAAAATAAATATTTAAATTCGTTACAGTATGCGTGGCTAAGTAATTTGAGTGGGAGCTCCTGTGATGGAAGATCGGTAAAATCGGTACCTTCGAAGTAAGTAAAATCTGATTTTAATAAAAGTAAACAATCGGCGATTTTTAATGATCGACATATCGCACCCTTTTGTAGAAATGGAATGATCAAAGATCGGGGTCTCTCCAACGCGAGAAATACGTCACATAAATACTCCACGAAGACGAGCACCGTTAAGAAGGAAAGGTAAGTTCATTAATCACCAGCTTACTACGGCCCAATCCAATAATCGGAACTACAATTAATCCGAAAAAAAAACTCTAGAAATTTAACAAGAAATAAAGCCTAGCCAAAACACTTAAACAATTGATGTTGAATTTTTATAGAGATTACTCAGAAGTTCTAGAAGAGCAGTTGCAGGAGGAGATATCACACAGACAGCAGCTCGAGGAGTTGAACCTCCAGCTCGTGGAACAGATGAAGCGCCTGAAGCAACAACAGATACAGCTCTGGGCGAACGGAGCCACCTCGTCAGGTACAAGAATGAGACCATACACTGATGAGTGGTCTCGACAGAGAGCTGCACTCGAGGAAGAAGGATTCAGTTTCCCAGAGCGCCCACAGCGCTCCGACCACACCACAGAGAGATCATCACCTCTTATAAAAAATTCTCTTTAGTATTTAAATGATTCTTGTTAACACTATCAGTTATTATTTAATGGAATATAGAGATAGTATTCCAGATCGTTATTTCAGGTTCGGAACAGTCGTTCCAGGCCAGCTCTCGTTCCGGAGATATGTCCAGCAGTTCCGGCTCCGCGAGCTCCGTGCCGATAGATCAGAACACTTTGTCCTACATACAACGAGCGTTCAAGGATATATACGCATTTATCAAGAATAACCAATGTAATGGGTTAGTAATGTTTTATACTATGTGACCGCTATGTGAAGGAAAACTGGGCATTAAAGTTGTGTAATGGACATGCGGTCCTGTGGCCTGGCCTGTGGCTGCATGTCACTACGAACCGGGACTACTCAAGCTGCACCCAAAAGAGACATGGCAAGTTTAACAAGCGATGCGACTTAACCACCTCGCACTACGGGTGCTGACGTGGCAGAGATCGCTCGGCTTGTTTATAAAAATAAATAAAATGACGGTACCCACGTGGGCAACGGGAGGGCGGAGAGCTATTCAATACGTAGAATAGTTTACAAATGTACCGAACGAGAACTTTACAGAGAATGTCTCCACGAGAAATCAAAACGGACTGGGCGTTCGATACATGACGTACCTGAAGTGAGGTCCGACGAGCTGGAAGCCGATGACCTTCGCATCAGTATCATGGCAAAGAAGGCACAAAGCACGCACATCAAATTAGCGGACATTTCTAAAGTGAAGAAGATTACCAAGTCTGCGCATTTGCTCGGCGATATACAACACACTAAAGATGCTATCGAAACCGTATGATCATTTCAATTCATTTTGAGATTAATTTTGCGTAGTTTTAGTAACATGCAGAAGCTTTAGAGTGTACGTTTAGTTCCTATGTAAGGTGAATATAGCCTACAGATTATAATAGTTGGACTATTTACTACTAATTTTATTTATGGATTTATAATTCCTACATTGTAAGAAGTAATCATTTTTTTCTTTATGAAGCTAACAATAATAATATAAGTGTCGAATAATGTATCTACTTTTATTCAGAAACCGGAGATGATTGAGAGACACGTGGGGGACGCGGAGACCGTTCGCGAAAACGATCGAAAGATTTTGGACGATATCATTTCCCAAAGCAAGACAAAAAAGGTAAGTTTTAGACAAGTCGAGTACATCGATTAGCAGTTTCGCTATTACAGTCCCGCGGCGGGGGTTTACATAGCGCATAACATTCATTATAATGCAAATACTGAATCTCATAAAGAAGGCAGCACGGAAATGTGCCGTTGCTAATGTGGGCGTGCGCTGCGCAGAGCTCGGGCGGCAGCGTGAGCGACTCGTCGGACACGCTGGTGTGCTCGCCGCGCTGGCTGCTCTGCTCCTCCTCCGACGAACACGACTGAACATTTTGTACACACATACACCTATTTGCTATGTCTTTTGTGTCAAGATTAAAAGTTTCTTCTCAAATAAATCGTATATGTGTATTCATTTAGATTACTCTTCGCTGACTTAGATTTTAGTGTGATGTGCTACAACAGGGATCTGTAAACTGCAGTGTACGGCTTGCAATTGAGTCCAACATATTATTATGGCGTGGTCAATTTTATTTTTCAGAATACGAGAACAGCTAACCTAGGTGTCATTTGAATATAAAATATTTAATGTGGTCGTAATTTGTGTGTGTTCCACCAATATTCAATAAATAAAACATTCCATAAAAAAATATTTCATAAAAAATATTAAATATAATATGATCTATATACCTATTACAGCACTACAAGTAAGAGCGAAAAGATGTACATTTTTACATTTTACATTGTCTGTAGTCTGTACAAGTTACTTGCTGTTCAGGTTCACCATTTGCAAATATTCGTATTCTATAATGTAATATTTGAATATTCAAAATATGAAGTACTAAAATCAACAACAAATGAATAGGCATTATGTAAAGGTGCGCCACATACTCGTGAGCCCGCTTCCACTTAAACATAAAACAAAACACACCTAACTCTCTCCTTTGCTGATAGCTACATTCTTCTGCTGCAGTTTGGCAATCATCTGTTTCTCTTTAGCTTCCTTTCGGGCCATCTTCTCTGCTTTCTTCTGTTCTTTCTCCCTCTTAGCGAGCATCTCTTGAAACCTCTCGTCGCGAGGATCCAGCTTGAAGCCGAAGTGCCTTCTCACCTCTTCAACCAGACGCTCTTTTTTAAGCTGGAATTAGACAAGTGAACTTCTTTATTACAATTAAAATTTACCTTTCA